>OVAY01000189.1:0-80790 GCA_900406395.1 Kernera saxatilis | reverse complement strand
GCTCTATCCATCGTTATAAATAAGATCTTGAGTTCAAAATTCAATTGTGTGCTTTCATTTTTTTATTCTCTTCCTTACTGATATCAAATTCAAACAAAAAAAAAGNCTTCCTTACTGATATCAAATTCAAACAAAAAAAAAGGAGTTTGAAGGTTCAAAAAGTCGATCAAAGTTATTTAACTCTGAATCAATTAGATCAAAATCGTTTTTATCGTCGTATTATAGTATCCGTTCTTCAAAAATAGATCAAACTCAACCGGTTACCAGCAGCGGATATTTACTTATTTTTTAATTATATATATATATATATATATATATATAATAATTATTATAAATTCGCGTATTATTCGGGTCCTAATCTATTATATAAACATATTGCAGCGGATACTTACTTATTTTTTAATTATATGTAAAAATAATTATTATTAAAAACTCGCATATCATGCGGCTCCTAATATAGTAATAGATAATGTAGAACTTGCAAGGTTATTGTCGAAATAACCGGTTGTTAGAGTTTAGAACTTGCGAGGATGAAGAATAAACTCTTTTAGAGATTTTTGCAGAACACAAAAATCAAAGAAAAATGTCATATCATGCATGTAACGACCCGACTCTCTTTACCAGTGGCCCCCACGTCCTCTCTCGGGCATGTGGGCCCCATCTTCATCCGACAGTCAGTGCGTTAATCGGGAAACTCGAAAGTCATCTAACCATGCAATCACCACGTGATATTTTCCCGTCTTTTGTCCTCATTCACACGATACGATAGCGGAAATCATTTCCCGATAGGTTACATATTCTTAAATTGCTCCAGTTCAAGCACGCTTAACTCTAGAGTTCTCTCAGAACAAGTGACTGAAAAGATAAATGCACTTTGGTGACATAGATAGCCAAATCAATTATTTTAAACTCTTCTCATGGACCACATTATATTCAGAAATCGGAGTGTTACAATGTAAGCATCCCCGCTATTGTTGTTATCTCCCTACGTCTCCTCCCTTTTCACTCGTTAACTCTTGCGCTTGTAGTACAAGAGAGAGTCAACAAGATAAGGCGATGCTGATTTTGAGATTTGAGATAGAGTTAGCCCGGTACTTTTAAATTAAGACCCGATCCGGTTGGATCCGAATGTCATTTTTTTTTTGTCACTTTGACATTTCTTGAATTGACCATTATTTCTTGAAATTACATATAACTTTGAAATTGAATAGTTGATACAAACAACAATCCAAGCTGACGTGTATAGTAATGTTTGGTTATCATTTTTTTCTTCTTTTAATTCGTAGAAATAAATCATAATTTGGTTATTTAAATTTGTAGTATTATTCTTTTCAAATCTTCATAAGCACTTCAAACACTTCCATAGCCGAAGCAGGAAGCCCAAGGAACACGTTGATACTCTTCATATCGTCACCACCTGGCAAGAACAAGATCACTTCCCTTCCCGGTAAACCAACCGGTCCAGAGAAAACCGGTTCGCCCCAACCAAAATCCAGTTTATGCAATGTCAATTTTGACCACGACGTAATCAAAAGCGTCGCGGTCAGACTTGGCCGGGTCCGGTTGACCTCGAAGTAATCCATAGCCGATCTCATGAAACTGTCAGTAACCAACTCGACCGCTCTCTTAACCAAACCAACCGAATGAGAAAGAGGATTACCAACCAATTCACCCGATGACGTCACCAAACCGGTCAACACAATTCCGTTCCCGCAATATCCTTCCGGGAGACATGGAACGAATCTCGAACGTCCATCAGCCGCGAACAGAAGCTTAACCGGTTGGTCCGGTTTAAACCGTAACGCCTCGCACCGTGATCTCCAAAGAAACCCGGTTAAAGCTTGAAATGTGGTGACCTTTTCATTATTATTATCCTCTTCAATTGCCATGGTCTTGAGCTTCTTGAGCTTTTCGGGCTCGAAGAGGAATGATTTGTAGACAAGTTTTTCGTCGTCATAGAGTTTTCCAGTGCCGGATATGTCTTCGATTTCGTCGAATTCGTTGTGTGGGAACTCGATTTTGGGTGGGTTTCTTGGCCGGAGACTCGTACGGTCCAAGAAAGGCGGGACAGATAAAGGGATGCCCTTGGCCGTCTCGCACCACGAGTTGAGAAATTCCATGGCCGCGACTCCATCAAACACGTTGTGGCTCATGCCTATTCCTAAGCCAAAACCGCCGCATTTGAAATTTGTCACCTGAGAAAAGAAACCGAACAAAAATTTATATTAACATGTTTTTTTTTTTCCATTCAACATTTTAGAATGCGTCAATAATAAACAAAAATTAGGGTGGGAATGAAATAATATACATTTAAAGTTAACTAACTATAAGCCGTCGTTATTCCCTTTGTTTACTTAACTATTACGCCTGATTCTAACTTAGAACATGTAATGAGAGTGAGTGGGCACTTTAGTCCTAGCTTAATTATATTTAATGTGTAATTAACGTTCAAGCATCGGATCATTTGTTGTTACTATTTTAAATGTATGTTCATTGCAGAAGACACTTAGCTAGAGGCATGTATGTTGTCAAATAAATAAATAAATAAAATATAGATTTTAACCATTTGATAGCTGGTTTTTCATTTTGTTACACATGACTTCTCCAAAGCGATCTATTCAAATCGCATTATTATACATTTTGGACAAAAACATTAAATACGATATATGACTGATACTCGAATGGTTAAACTTATTTCTAACAATAAATACGATCATTGATTGATACTAACAAATGGCTAAAAAAAGAAAATCATCTCCAACATTAAATACGTTGATTGCTAGCTACTTTGATGGATGCCTATAAACATGTCCCTGTCATTGTAAATACGAAGATGGATACCTCGAACCGACAAAACTCAAAACTTTTAGTAAGTTATGAAAAAAGCAATAATTAATTAAGCAAGAGATCGATCAAAACCTTACCTGAACTACCACCGGAGGAATCTCAAGAATATTCCGGGCACCGGGAACGTCGTAAACAAGTTTCTCGAGCGTCTCCATTCTGTTCTCAGAGATAGCCTCTTTGATCTTCTCTATCCCACAATTAGCCTCTGCTTCCACAACTACTACTCCTTCTCCGGTGCAATTCACGGCGATCTTCCCTTCCGGGCTGATCATCAGCCTCCCGGCGACAGGGTAGTAATGAACAAGGACCTCAGAGAGAGATTTCTTGATTACATTGTAGGATTCTTGGTTGGTTCTAGAGTCTGATTTGAAGTAATATAACGTTTTGACCATGATGGCTATGTTCTGATCGAGATTCGAGAGGTAGTAAAGACCCTTTGGAGTTTCTGACACGGGAGGGACGAGCACAGGGTTTTTCCTGGTCACGGAGAACTCAAATGAGTCAGCCATTTCAAGGGTTTTCGATGAACAAACTGAAAAAACGTTTTGTTAGAAGTCTTTGAATCGAATGGAGAAAGTGAGGAACACAGAATATATGTTGATATATATAGGGTTTTTAGGGGGCGAAGTAAAGATTAAGGTTAGGGGTATCTTGTGTATAGCTAGAGAGATAAGGAAGAGAAAGTTAAGGACCACTAAAGTTTTTGAATCGACCTAATGGAAAAAGGTGAAGCACCAAGAATAGATCTTGATATAGAGTTTTTAGGGGGTTTAAGTAGAGATTAGGGTTCAGGTATCTTGTTAAACAAGTGAAGATTGTATAGCTAAATAGATAAGGAGGAAAAGAAAGCTTAGTAAGGACTAAGGACCACTAAAGCTCTGGCGACTTAAATACCCTTTTTTAGACTATGGACGGTTGATTGTATATATCTATTATAATTGGTTAGTTGATCGATAAGAGTTATTATAACAATAGGGTCATAAATGATGTAACGGGTCTATTATTTTATCCCAAAAGTCAAAGTTGGATATTTCTTTTACTTAATAAGTAGTTTTTATTAGGTTCCAATAATCGAATCATTCAATCATTCCTCTGATTGCATATTCGGAGTCTCATGATTCTTATATATATGTGCGATTTGCAGAGTAGTGTGTAAATACACAAGATTTGTAAAATGCATCACGTGATTCACTTGTAAATCAAAAGCTAGATGTAGAAGCACTTAAGGTGAACACGGGTATTACAAAGCTAGATCAAAATTCATTTAAATTTTGGAACTGCAATGCGAAATGCAAAAAGAAAAAAGTTACATTTTGCGTTTACCTTTTTACTTTGTAAAACAAATATTGTATAAAAATCCCACTGTGATTTTAATAATGAGCATGGGCTTCGATATCCTCTTTTATAACTTTTAACATTTTTTTTTTTTGGTTTAAAGCTTTAACGTTAATTTGATATCTTTACGTGTAAACACTCATGCAAACACAAATATTTATATCTTTTTATAAATCAAACATTTTAGTTATTTTGCTAGCTAAGCCAGAATCTATTAACATCAAAGTATTTTCTCGAGTAATATTAGTGGCCACCGAAAACAGAAGTCTTATAATGTCAATAAAAGATTTTCCAAAAATCAAATTTGGTGAATGTATCAATTAATGAGCTGTAATGATATGAACGTCCAACAGCCATAACTAAATGAGCTGTAACACCAAAGCATAAACATATACATAACATTAATGAGCTGTAACACCAAAGCATAAACATATACATTGAATACAACTATATTATGTAAAAAATCAAAAAAAGAAAAACTATATATTATGTCTATAAGTTCTCTACGACTACATCATAACCATTTAAGACGCAAATTGGTTTGGTAAGATTTTTTAGTAGTGTGTGGTTGGAGAGTACCGACCAATTTAAAAAAAAAAAAAAAAAGAAAACTGAGTCGAACTCAGAAACCGACTAGATAGCGTCAGAGACTCCAAGTAGTCTCCCACTGAAATTTAAAATCCTTACAAAAACATCCCCAATTAATTCAAATCCACAAAATATCCAATCATACAATTATAAAAAATAAAATAAAAAAGTTAGAAATTTAACAGCTACACAAGTCGAAGGAAGAACCTTAAACTACATGAACCTAACAGATTTCACAATACACCAAAGTACAAACAAGTCCCATTCTTCTGTAAATCACTCCTATGATTTCACACATGAAGGTTAAGTTAAACCGTCTTCATATCGGATTTGCGGAAAAGAGAAGAAAGACCAAACTAATCCTTTCTCTCTTTGTCTTCTTTCTCTTTCTCACCTTCATCCTCTGTGTTTTCTTCTCTTTCATCATCATCGCTCATCTCGTTAATAGCATCTGTGATGATATCCTTCACCTCTGTTTTTCTATGCATAAGATCAACTCCGAAATGGCTCCCTAATATTATCACAAGCAGCCAAAAAAAAAAAAGAAGGTTAATGTAAAAACGTTCCATGCAAATTTAGAAGAAGATAACATTTATGAATTGATAGAAAGGAAATATACCAAGCTTCCGCAGAATATCAGATAGCGTTGCCTGTTTGGAAACAAAAATCAAAGCTTCTTTAAGTTTAAAGATTTGGTACACAGTTTATAATCTGTTAAATCTCAATCTATTGAAGTCTTACCGTATTGAAGTCCACTTCCTTCAGAATTTTGGCCACCTCTACATGCATTTCTTTTCTGGTGGGCTCTGTTTTACCTTTCTTACTGGCTTTTCCTGTACCTCCACAATCAGTGAAAGAGAGATTCAATGAAGTATTGGAATGAGTTTAACTTTTGAAGCAGAGCTGAGAAATTGTTCAAACCTTGATCTTTGGATTTCTTTGCATGTGGTTTACTCGTCTGTTTCTTGCTTTTCTCTTTAGAGGAATTGTCCTTATCAACCTTTTGCTTCTTGCTTGATGATGATGTTGATTTATCAACTTGTTTGGAGGACTTTCGACCAGATTTTGCAGAACCTTTAACAGATTTCTCCACTTCAGGTGCTGGTTTCTCCTTCTTAGTCCTTTTTGACGAGCTTTTCTTATCGGTTGATTTTTTCTCCTTGGCTTTATCTTTCTCATCTTCAGTTTCAGTATCTTCGTTTTTTTCGTTCTCTCTCTCCGGAGTTGCATCATCTTCTCCATGAGACTCATTTGTTCCTTCGGAACCAACATCTCCCTCATCATTTGCTTCTTCAGTTTTAGATGGCTGATCTTGCTTCTTTCCAGATTTCTTTGTATGCCTTCTCCTCTGTGATATCAAACAGACATAGACAGGGATGGTTATGTAACCCTCTTCAAGGCTTAAAAATCAAGTCAACCAAAGACATAAAAAGGATTGTTATTAATCAAAATCACAGAACCTTTGCTTCCAGAAATTTATACATATAAAGAGAATTCAAAACCATATCACACCAGGAGCTAAATGTGGAAAACTAAACAACAGGAACATGAGAGTGCCAATGAGTAGATAAAAATACGAGAAATAAGCTAGTGGTGAGATGTAGCCATAAAACTTTCATTGAGCTGTCTAATACCTTTCCTGACTAATTTACTGACTAGTGGTGAGATGGTATTACACACTACTAATTTACTGAAACCAAATGGCAGCTATAAGTAGAGCTTAATCAATTATGACATGAAATTCAGACTACAACGCATAGATGCAATTTGGAAATTCATTCACAATGTGAATCGCAGAGCTTCCTAGGTAAAGTTCTGAGTTTCGGAGGGAGCCCAGACGAAGCTACTCGTATCATAAAAGACCACATAGTTCAAGTAACAATAAACAAACAAAACTAGAAAAGGAGCTAGTTTTATAAGCCAGGAGCTAAAATAAATGAATCAGGTCAATGATTGCAAATTATAAAGAAGAGCAAGGTTAACAATTACAAACCTTGGCTGGGACATCTGATGATTCTCCAGAACTCACGTTTTTTGGTGTGCTCTTCTTGCGTTTTTTAGTTTCCTATATTATGTATTCAAAGGAAAGAGAAAAACAATTTAATATGGAGTAATTGACTAAAAAAAAAACAGCTGAGAACAGTAATCAGATTCAGTTTAAAGTACCTTTTCACTATCAGCAAGTACAATATTCCTTGTTGCCTTGGGATATACCAAAAATTCAAGCACTCTTACGGTTAATTCTTCCTGAAGGTAACAGAACAAATGTAAAAACGAGGCAGACACAAATAGATAGATAGACCAAATTTTCTTATTACTTACCTTTTTCACATTACTTTTGTTTATTGGTATGTCAAGCACATCACAGAAATCAATTAACTTTTCTTTGATACATTTCTCAAGCTTCTCCTTTGCTCTTGCTCTTTGCTTCTCTTCCTGGAGAAAATGAAATACTGCTCTCAAAACAAGGCTGATCATCATACGCATCCCTGGAACTAAATATCTACGAGATGATGGTACCTCTTGCTCTGACCATACAAAACCCGAAAATTGACCAATGTTTCTCTTCAGCATCTGCGCCTGCACAGTATTTTTCACACAACCCTTGAGAAATCAATCATGCAGTCTGGCAAAAGAGAAAAAACATTGAAATTCCAAGACAATATTCACATCAAATAAACAGAGACAGAAGCTTCAAAGAGGAATATACATATTCAAAGCATTTAACGCACCTTTCCTTTCTTCCCGTAAAGAATGGTGTGAAGTAAGAAGAGGTTGTCGTCAGGTTTCCTCTTGGATAGTTTGTAAGCCACTGAAACAGTTCAAAGCTATCAGACAACATTCTAACAGAAGAGTAAGTCAGAAAAGCAAACATCACTTCGTCCACAGAACTAAAATTTACACTCTTCAGGTACACTCATAAAAGAAAAGGAACTGAACAGTTCATCATCTTCCCATTAAGCAGCATGTAGAGACCTCAAAGAGAACACCAAATTGAAACTTATTGAGGTAAAAGCAAAATCACCAATGGTGGTAAACACATACCATTTGGAATTTCCTTAAGCCGTGTTCCACGACCCTGGAAAATCAAAGAAAAACTCATCCCAATTCTCAGAAACTCAGATCAAAAAGAAAGAAGCAAACTTCCATCGTTATACCGGCACAATTGACACAGGCTTGTTCCCCGAGGAGCGAGAGGGAGTAGGCAAAATGTAACGCTCCACTTTCTTTCTCATCCTTGTAGGCCTCTCACTGACAGGAGTCACCGGGTCCTTCTCCGACGATTTACCTCCTTCTTTTCCAGTCTTTTCTTCCGCGCTCTCTCCATTATCTTCTTCGCCTTTCGACTTATCTTTCTCTTCCTTCTGAACGTCACTTATCGGAGCTTCCTTCTTCTCCGTCTCCTTCTCGAAATCAGCGACACCATCTTCTTCCTTCCGTGGATATTCCGCTTGTGGTGTCTTCTCCACTAGGGTTTCAGTCGCCATGTGAGACAACTAAACAGTGGAGACCGAGATAGATAAAAGCCGTGAAAAGGAGAGAATCGAATTAAGGGGTAAAAAAAACCTAAATTTCCGAGCTTTGGAGAAATTCGAAAAAACCCTAGATCAAGAGAGACAACCAAAATTGGGGATTTCAAAAAATTTGGTTTCAAAAAATGGAACACAAAGGCGGGCTCTCGTCTCCAATTTCACAGCTCACGCACGCCAAAGCTTAAGCTGAGAAAGTTATCTTAAAAACGTGTAGTATAAAGGCCGTTCACGTTTGAGGTGCGTTTTCAACGCTGTTAAAACACACGATCATGGAAAAGCGTTTGGTAGGTTTTCTTCTTTTTTTTTTCCACAAGTGTTTGGTCGTTCAATTCTTACCTTCATGNACAAGTGTTTGGTCGTTCAATTCTTTCCTTCATGGAGAATTTTTACATGCTTGATTTTTTTTTTTTTTTTTTTTTTTAATTATTAAGAGGTTCTGGGCCTAGGTCCGTACATCCCCTCAGACTAGAGATTAGAGTATTTTATATGGTCTCCTCCCAAATGTCACTCGAACCGGTGACTTCGAAGCTTTGCCGGAGAATCTTTACAGCGACACTTGGTTTACATATTTCATTTTTCCCAATATAGAATCTCTTTAAATCTAAGGCTCTATATTATTGTCATATGCATAATCGAAATCAAGATTTCAGCTTCCAATTGAAATTTTTTTGATAATTTATCTTAAATTGATCTTCATTGCTTATCAAGAACTCCTCTTTGTCTTTCACTATATGCGGTTATGTCAGTTCAGTAGATTTCGTTGGCTATTAAATTCTGGTAAGAGACAATATGAAAAAAACGAATATAAGCATGCATGGATCAAGCCTAATTGTATAAAAAAACATCATGAATGAAGTAATTAATAATACTCTGGTGAAACCGAACAATTATGGATCAATTAATCTAGTTCCATAACTTCCATTAGATATGTAGAGAACCCCCTAAAAAATGGCCAAACTAATCCAATAATACAAATGCACTTAAAACAAACAAACAAAAAACTGCAACCTGTTTGGAAAACAAAAAAAAAAAAGGCTTCTATACCACCTCCATTGAGACACTCTGAAAATAGTGTTTTAAGTATTTATTTTATAAAATTATAAATTAAATGATAAAAATATGTTTATTTACTAAAATAAATAAATAACCAAGTATATGTTCTTTTTAAATTTACAGATCCGGTCGGTCCGTCGATCGCAACATTATTCCACCAAAACAACTTGGTGACAAGCTTTTATTACGGAGCTCGAATTAATTTTTCAAGTTACAATGGCATAATCATGTTTATTTTGTGTTTTCGAAGAGATCATTTTCATAATTTAGATTGATAGTGAATTCGTGATATTTAACTAATACAAGAGTCCGAATCTTCCAAATGTAAGCCCGATTTAAGATAATGGAGGCTCCAATTCCAAGTTCCATCTTCTAAAACGCCATAAAAAATCAGAAGGCACATGTTTCGCTTTCCTCCTTCAAAGACTCCACACGAGACAGCGGGTTCTTCAATAATTATGAATCTTTGATTAAAAAAGCTTGCTCGATATTTAAAGAAAAAACAAATGTATACCTGTTGATCCATGAAATGTAGGCAGCTTTCTCATGCTTTTTTCTCCGGAAAGAAGTTAACATTAGGTCATGCTTGGCAAAAGCATGATGTTATAAGAGAAATTCACATAAATTATGTGATTGTCCGTAATAGAGATATTGGCACGGCTCAATCAAATCAACTGACCCAAATGAAAAGATAGAGTGATTTGATCCGATTCAACCGTACCAATATCGCTACTTTAGACGTTATACCTGATGAGTTTGAGTTTATTTGATTCACAAGCCGTACTAATATATATGCAGAAGGAGGCGAAGAAGATAATGGAAACGTATATGCTGATGTTTGTGTTGTGAAGGTCTTATATATACAAACTAAGGGGTAGAAAAATTATAAATTGGAATGGTTGATATGTCTAAGTCTATGATGTATGGATTTTGGTTTATAAAAAGCTTTTTTTCTCATGTGGACTTTTATTCGTGGTGACATAACACAAGCATATTGTTGTTTATGGTAATGCTAATGATCTGATGATAATAATGACCAAGACTGCCATTATCCACGTTTGCTTACCCACACGATGAGATGATCAAAGCAATGTCTTATACATCATGACTTACATGATGATGATGTTGATGATAATGATGAGGATGATGATGATGATGATGATGATGGTGATGATGAATGATGATGATGATGAGAAAGCAAGTAGAAAGGGAGGAGGTAGTAGTTGAAGAAGGGTCCCAAAGAAAAACCTTTTGAATCTTGATAGCAATACATTAACTAATCTCTCGCAATAAGTCATATATATATACATAACATTTAAATCCGGTTAATCTTGAGAAAATTATTATTTTAAAATAAAATTTCCTAAATTTTGGGATGAAAATGTGGCCAGAATGATTTTGTTACAACCCGGTCAAGATTTTGGAAAATCCAGAGAGTATTATCATGACTATTATTGTAAATAAGAAATGACTTTCAGAGTTCAAAGCTGGATTGCCAAAATTACAGAAAAAAGGTCGAGACATATGCAAGCGAGAGCATTAAGGTTTTGAACGCATTGATGTTCAAACCTTTCTATCCAAAAAAAACATAGTTAAAATTAGAATCGATAGGGCTATAAAAGTCACAAATAAAATTGTACAAGTTGCACTTCCAACTGAAAATAGTTTTAAGAATTTATCTGAACAAATATAGCTTTACAAGAACAGTATCCTCACAAGACAAATGTTGATTTACGAAAACGTAAACAAATATTTTCTTTTATCAAGATTTCTTGTGTTCACACATAATTTAAAAAAAAAACTCTTTAAGAACTAAAAAGTAGGATATTATAAATACACATAAATGAAATCAAATTAATGACAAGATAATTTGAGATAGAAGTGAACAAGGATTATTAGGGATTGAGGATTAGAAATGTTACGTATCTAGTACGTAGTCCGAAGAAAGATACGTAACATAAAATCTTAACGATGTCATCTCTCTCTTCTTGAGGATAGCCGGTTTCAATTCATCATGTCACTAATGGCTCATAATCTTCATGGACTATATATTTTAATATTTAGCAGCCCAAAAATCACAATTTTTTCAGCTAAATTAAACCAAAATAAATTCCACAATTCGACGATACCTACCAACAAGAAAGGAAGAAAAAAGGTGCACCGTAGAATGTAACATTTTTGAACCAATCAACAACAACGTAACGTCTATCTTAATTGTGTGGCAAATATATCTTCCGTGTAATAAATAATAATAATGACACATATCGCGTGTCTCAACCAAACCAAGCTCCAATAGAATTACACACTCACACACCATTCAATATAATCCCAACACACACACCAAAACACTCTCACGTCTCTTAATCTTATCATCATCCAATCAACTAACCATGGATTCCGAGATCGCCGCCGACTTTTCTCCGCTGCTCAAGATCTACAAGAGTGGCCGCATCGAGCGTCTCATGGGCGAAACCACCGTCCCACCTTCTTCAGACCCACAAAACGGCGTCGTTTCCAAGGACGTCGTTTATTCTCCCGACAACAACCTCTCCGTCCGCATTTACCTCCCGGAGAAAGCCGCCGAGACCGGCGAGAAACTTCCTCTCCTCGTCTATTTCCACGGCGGAGGATTCATCATTGAGACCGCTTTCTCTCCGACTTACCACACTTTCCTCACGGCGGCTGTCTCTGCGTCCGACTGCGTGGCGGTCTCGGTGGATTACCGGCGTGCACCGGAGCATCCGATTCCGATCTCTTACGATGATTCGTGGACGGCTCTCAAATGGGTATTCACCCACGTCGCCGGATCTGGCTCGGAGGACTGGTTGAACAAACACGCCGACTTCAGCAGAGTGTTCCTCGCCGGAGACAGCGCCGGCGCGAACATCGCTCATCACATGGCGGTGAGAGCTGCGAAAGAGAAACTCAGCCCCGATTTGGGAGATTCGTCATCGGGAATCTCGGGGATCATCTTGGTTCATCCTTATTTCTGGTCGAAAACACCGATCGACGACAAGGAGACGAAGGATGTAATGACGAGGACGAAGATCGATGCGATTTGGACGATGGCAAGTCCTAACAGCAAAGACGGATCGGATGATCCTTTGATCAACGTGGTGCAATCAGAGACGTCGGAGCTGTCTGGGTTGGGTTGCGGAAAGGTTCTGGTTTTGGTGGCTGAGAAAGACGCGTTGGCGAGGCAAGGCTGGGGTTACGCGGCGAAGCTTGAAAAGAGCGGTTGGAAGGGGAAAGTGGAAGTGGTGGAGAGTGAAGGAGAAGACCATGTTTTTCATTTGATGAGACCTGATTGTGAGAAAGCTCTTGAAGCCATGAAGAAATTCGCAGGGTTCCTTAAGGAGAAGATGTAGGAGCTGTGTGATCCAGGAGATATGGAATAATTTGGTATTTTTAGGTGTGTGTCTCAGACAGTCTCTGTAATGTTTGTTTCAATGATTAGCATTTTGGCTACAACAACACAATAAACAACAAAAAGAAAAAAAAAAATACCATATTTAGTAAGACATGTTTGATTCTCTGTTATTGTCAATGAAAACTCGACCCAAAATGTCGACTATAAGAATCTGAAACAAAGGACATAACCTCAGGAATGTCAGAAAAGCTTTATATTTATATGTAGTCACAACCACGAAAAAGTATTCATTTTTTCATATACATAAGATTACGAAAATTGCTTTATTTTTATCTCAGCAAATCTTAAGCCACCCTGACATAAGAACTAGACCTACTCAAAATTATTACACCAAAATAATAATCTTTTCCTATTGTGAGAAGAGAAAAATAAGTTTTCACCATTATCAATTTATATAAAGTTCCAAACACAAGAATACGAATTTAACAAAAACAAACAGAGAAGACAACATTTGAAACACAGCTTTGCTTTTGTTGTTGTTCCGCAGCTACTTATTCAGATCAGATTCGGGAAAAAAAAAGAAGAAAGCTTCTAAATGAGGGAAGTAGCCAGAAACCTGAAAAAGGAAAGCTTTCTAGACGGCGATCCCAAGGGATTTTTTGAACTTCTCAACCTCTAGATAGACAGTTGAGTAAGGTAAGAACTCAGAGAAGTAATCTCCACTAAGGTGGTTAATGGCAACAGCGAGTTTCGGGATCTCTAAGGTTTCTTCATTGGTGAGTGTTCGAATAAACCTTGCTGGATTGCCTCCCCAGAGTTCACCAGATGGGATTCTTCTACCAGGTGGCACAACGGAGCCAGCTTCCAGGATTGACCGGGTCTCGACCAGTGAACCTTCCATTAGTATCGAGTGTTGCCCGATGATGCATTCAGGTTCAATAGTGCATGATCTTAGAAGACTGTATGCACCAACTGTCACGTACCTATCGATCAATGTATCTGCTGGTAATCCTGAAACCTCCAAAGTAGAAAGTAACTTCTAAGATCAGATGTAATTCTCCATCATATCAAAATTCAAAACCAGCACCAAGAGATGCTACCCTTCAAAACGTTAGTATAGAAAAAGCATGAAGACTGTTTTGAAAATAAAGAGGTATTGACCAGAAAAGATGGTGATTCAAGTAATTAAGTACTAGTTGTACACTTCAAAGATAACTCGGAGTACTTCAGTGTTAAAGTAGAGCCTAATCAAACCAGGAGGTTTTTGTACTTAAGACTTTGACATGGAATCAAACCTTGGCAAGACTTAACGCTTGATGCAACTTAGAATCCAGGATATAAAACTAGGAAAAAATTCCGTGGAGAACTCTCTTTCTAAAACTATAATACTTACTATGTCATTGTTCCAGAACTTGTCCTGAGCATCTAAGCAACTTTCTACTACTACATAAGATGGTCTTTGTGGCGTTATCCACCGTACTAATCTATTCAACTCCTGAATATTAAGATCAAGCACAAGCCTTGAATGAGTTTCTTGTTTACTGTATCACTAATCACCTAAAGAACTACGCATTTCTATGCATTCTTGCATAGTTGCGCAAAATGCTAGGAAACTATCAATATCTAAGAATATTTCCACTCGGAACACACTGTTTTGTGCAAATCCAATATACTTATTTATACATCTTTATACATCACTACTTCAGCAAAAAGTGAATAATCCCCTCAAGTGTGAACCCTAAATTTCAATATCACTGATTCCAATTCGCTAGCAGGCAGTAACTACAGAAATTGGATATCTAAAACTCAACATCTATATCAGAAAACACATTCCAAAAGTTACAATGGATTTATAAAGAGACTCAAATTCCGAAAATGACGAGAAGAAGAACCTGTTGGGGACGACCACGCGGCATGAACAACACACCGTTCCTGGACATTTGAGCAGAATCCAAGGGTGATCTTGTTGAGATCTCCCCTCAAAACGGCACCGTTCCATACGGAGGAGCCGTCCCAGACGGTGACCTGACCGGCCAACACAACGTTAGGTGCAACGTAGGCGTCGACGGCGACCTTCGGTAGCCACTGTCCCAGAGGAATGATCTGTCTTTGACCTCTGTAATCCCACTTCACCCGATCCGGCGACGGCGTCACCTGCGATTTCGGCTTAGGCACTTCCGTCGTCGCCACCGCTACAGCTTCCGCAGCGAAGTAACGCCGAATCAGATTCGAAGACACAGACGACGTGACACCTCTCCTAGAGATTCGAGCTAAAGAGGTCGCCATTGCTATGGAATCAGGATTGTTCAAGGATTTGTGGAGAGAGAGAGAGATGAAGAGCTTCCCGGAGGAGGAGACAGGGACTGGTCGTCGGGAGATTCTTCGAAATCTGAAAATGAAATCAAACGGAAAGTGGTATTGGGCCTTTATGGGCTACGTGAATATTAGCCCAAATATTCAGAGCCTAATCCGCTACGAAGTAGATTTTCGGTCTTAATCAGGGTACAGTACAATTACTAATTAAAGTTGATCTTTGATTAGCAAAACGCAGCGTAGTAACTGAATTGCTTCTTGTTTTTGAAGAGTTTGGCCAAAACAAAGGCCACCATCTTTGTATCATGGAGAAAGTATATCACTGTTCGATTGTTTCAAACGTAATTATTTACGTTTATGATTTCACAAATTGTAAAAAAAAAATAACACGATATAATCTTTTTTATTTGCGTTTCACGTTTGTGTTTACAAATTTCTAATGACATTCATTAAAAACAAACAAAAAAAACAAAAAATGTTAAGTTTTATAATGCTGAAAAAACTAAAACTCTTATCTTTATAATATATAGTAACAACATAATTAAGTAAACTATTGTGACCATGGGAAAAACATACGAGTCCTTCAAATAGCTTAGCATTGTTTATTTCAATTACCGGAAAAAAGGAACAACCAGAAAAGATAGTTTGGATTATTGGGTGTTGTAATCACTAAAATCAATATATTGAACTTCTTAGACCTAGAAGCTAACAACTAGCAACATTTTGATTAATCGTGTAGCCTTCACTTGTGTGTTGCTGATGGAGCCATGGCGATGCGCGCACAGTTGTTCTTGAGAAGAGGAGGGAAGAACGGGTTCAATGGAAACATATGAGGCCCACAGTTTGTATCTATAGCTGAAAATGTTTTACAACACTCGGCTTCAAGGTGTTCAAATTGACCAGATAATATCAATTTATAGATTTCTTGCACGCATCCTTCGACTTTAAAGAGAGATGACCAACACTTTACGATATCAATAGGAGAGCCCGGTGGGAAAAGTCCAGGAATCGTTGGAAGTTGAGCTAATCCTGGCCTCACTTGAAGAACAATGGCCATAGCAAAGATCATGAAGATAATAGCTCCTGATTTGTTTCCCATCTCTCTCAGCCTGTTTTTTTTCTCTCTCTTTGTATAATAATGGTAAAGAATAGTTAGATGCTTGGATGATTTGGGCTCATATGGACTAGAATTTAGATTATATAGGGTCGAAAAATGAAAACGGTGGTATTTAATTTTGAAACGTTAGGCATAATAATCAAATGGTCAATATTCAAGTTTTTACTTCGAAAAGTAACTCATGAGTCATGTCGATCATCTATTTTTTGGTTTAGTGTAGTAACTTATTCACATAAATCAATGCTAATCGATCGAATTGACCAATGTTTATGACCACGTTTCGGTTGTTCAAATTCAAAGGAAAATATCTATATAACTATTTTTGTTAACGGTTAATATTAATTAAAAAAAAAACATAACCTTACAGAGGATCCTTGTGTTTTACATGGCTTTCAAAAGAGGATGATAAGAACATTGAGCAGATTCCTACATAATTTTATATTCATTTCATTGAATTATATAGTACATTTATGCAGGAAACGTTTCTCAATTTTAATCTAGCACATGATTGCAATAATTTAAAAAAAATTCAGGGTCCTATTATAGGACTCCTAAATGACATGCTTAAGATTCGAGACACGAAATACGAGAGAGACTAAATCTAGTAGTTTTACATGTGAAATTATATTACAATGATAATGATACATTTTTATTACTGATTGTCCAAAGAGGTCAAACACCTAGAAATGAAACATCGAACCATACAAGACATCAAAGTTGTGTCCATTAATCCACTAAGTTCTGAGTAGAAAACAAATAGAACCGACCAAAGTTTCATCAAACCAAACACTCTGCAACTACAACAAACCGAATCGGCTTATTTATTCAGTCTGGTTTCCATCTTCTCCTGCAGCTGCGAAACATCAATCAAATCCCAAATGAGCAAATATATTGCCAAAAAGAAAACATTTTTTTGTTGGGTAATCGAAGAAAACCTAAGCGCGCTTGTGTTTCGCCTTTTCCCATTGATCAAGTAAACAAGTGACACCTTCTTCAAGTGTAGCCTTCCTGTCTTGTTTTAAATTCCATAGCTCTTGTGTAATATACCCTCCACTTGGGTTATACTCGTTTATCTCCAGCAATGCTTTCGTTACCGCCTTGTATGGACCATCTCCCAAATCTTCCTTAAGCTCTCTCAGTTTTTCGTCTCTCTCATCTATCACTACCTAATTCCAGTTAACAACAACACAGAAGCTTTAAGCTTTCAAATTGATTCATCAACATAACCACAACACTAAACCAGGTCAAAAAGGCAGCCTCACCACTTCTCTTTCTCGATTTTCGAGCTTGACCCGCTTGAATGGATGCCATTCTGGATCTTTGAGATACCCTTCCCAGAGCTGGAGAACTTCAACTGCTCGGTCCTCCACATCTTGCTGACAATACTTCTGCTGCATTGCATCCATGAATGGTTTCGTCACGAGCTCTCCCATTCTCTTTACACCGATATTTGATTTCCATTCTTTCATAATCTACAAAATGCAATGAAATAAACACATTTTATGTTAGTGTTATCAAGAGCTTTTTGATATGAATGTAAAGAACAACCCTTTGATACATACATGTACCAATTCTTTACGAGCTTCTTGAAGCTCATCGTTGGACCTGCGCTCTCTAAGAATAAGAGTTTGGTTAAGTTTGTCGAGGTCTGCAAGTTCTTCTTCCTTCTGAGTTAAATCTTTATAGATAGTGTCCACTTTTTCCACAATTTCATCATCGCCGTCTGATCCCATGTGCTTCCTCACATTTAGCTCTCCTCTCAACTGCTCGATCTTTAGCTCAAGCGCTTGTTTCTGATCTCTTTCTCTTTCTAGTCTTATGATTTTCTCATGAAGCTCCTTCTTTTGCCTCTGTCAAGTTACACATCAACATCGCCTTTTCTCAATATCACGAATTGTTACAAAGGAAATACGCCAAAGCCAACCTTTTTAAGAAGAAGACACTAACCCTCTGATCTTCTGCTAATTTTTTAACATCCTCGTCCGCTTTTTGTTGTTCCATGGTTGCTAGTTCAAGAGAACTATTCTTAGATGCATTCTGATTAAAAAAACAAAAAAAAAAACCGAAGAGTTTAATATAAGCCGAATATGGATCTGTCTCTCCTCAATAATCAGTTTTGAGATCAATGGATACCAGTTCAAGATCTTCAGCCAATTTCTTTCTCTCGGCTCCATTGTGAGCTTCGCGCTTTGCCAACTCATTAGCTTTGTCCTCGAGTTTCTTCTTCTCCAACTCCAACTGCATCTTTACTTTCTTATGACCAGCAAAGATCTTGTCAATGTGACTCATCGTTCTCTCTTGTATAGCATTCAGCTCTCGGTTATGCTTTTGGAGACTCTTTTCCTTCTCTTCAATCAACTGATTAAGTTCCTTTGACTTCACTGAACACAGTTCCTCAAACACCTTCATGTCTTTTTTCTTTTCCTCTACAAGCTGTGTCAGATTCTGCACAAGTTTCTCCTGTTTCCTCGCCTCCTCTTCCGTAAGCTCTGCTATAGTTTTGAGATCACCCGTCTTCCTCAGGTTTTCTCCGATGATATTATTTCCGTTGTAATCATCAGCACGAGCAATCCATGCGTAAAGCCCCGATTTGGGACCATCTTTTTTCAACCAATCCTTTTTCCCATGAGCATCTACTCGATAAGCCTTGTCGAACAGAAGAGCATTGTGAAGTCCATTCCAATCTTTGTTAAACTCCACAATTGCTGTTCCTGAATGTCCCCAGTGATTCCATAGAGGACGAACCCTTGTCGGATTGAATCCTCTTTGAATGTACTCATCCCTAAGCTTCGATCCGCTCTCACCCGCAGATCGACCATCTTGTGTCTTTGTCGTTGGAATATTAACCACAATACCTGTTTAATCCACATACACACAATCAGTTAATAACCTTTGAATACATATCTGAACACCCTGCAATTCAATCTAAGGAAAAAGTAAGAACCTCTGGATACATACTCCATAAACCTCCATTACTCCAATTCTCATTTCTTAAGATAAGCTAACAAAGTGAGTTTCTTTATAGGTGTATAGGGGAAAAAAGTTTGTACCTTTCCAAGGATACACGAGCTTCTCGTCTTGGTCACAGTCTTGAATAGCATTTCCGGTTTTCCTGCGCTTCGACGAGGGCTCTGCTTCTGCAGCTGAATCAGCAAGATCCTGTTGGAGGTATTTGACAAGAGCAAGGTGGCTTGCTTTCTCCTTTGCGCTTCTTTTCTCAGAATTGCTATTACCAACTCCAGAAGCATGTTGAAGGAGATCTTTGTACTGGAAAGTCGGTTTCTTCTTGTTGGGACAATAAGGACACACAAAAGCTTGAGGAGAGAGTTTCACCTTCAGCTTTCCACCTTTAAGAGTTAGGTAGATTTTGTCTCCATACTCTTCCATTTCAGATTCACTAATATCTGAATCTTCTTCGTCTGAGCTCAAAATCACCGTGCTCCCCATCTTGTTCCTTGCTTTAGTTTACAATTCAAAAAAATTGAAATCAATTACAAAAACAAAAAAAATAAATAAATAAAGAAGAAAAAATGTGATCTGGTTTCGAATTTCGACAATGCAACTCCCTTCCATTACTTTTCCCCTAAATGTAATACCTTTTCAAAGTTATTCCTTTTTCATTCTTGAGCAAGCATTATGTGAATTGCATGTTTGATTTTTACAGAATTAATGAAGATGGGTTTGTAATCAAAGAGCTCCAGAGGGTTAGAGTAGAAGGGAACTGGACAGCGAGTTCGAAATCAGAGGAGATCGATCTTAAACAACCTAAATCTCTGTTTTGTCCTCGTTTCTAAAGAATGCAGGCAAAAAGAAGAGTAATTGAAAAAACTTACAGAAAAAGAAGAAGAGGATGGCTGCGCCGGTGATCGGTTCTCACTTCTCGGTGTCCAGACGAAGAAGAAGAAGAAGAAGCTCTTTCCTCTCTCTCTTCACTTGTTTTGTTGTCGCCCAATTTTCACTTAGGGCTAAAGAAAATTATGTCCTTTTTATTTTTATTTTCGAAATAAAATAAAATAAAGAGATGAGAGATAAAAGAGCAAAAGTGACGCATCGAATATTACGTTTTTCGTTCTATCCAAATCAAATTTTTATTTTTGTTTGCTGTAAAAAAAGTTACGGTCTAAAGTGGAATATTTATTACTGGAGAAAACTTTTCTTATACATCTCTGTTTAATTATAGAGTGGCATAGTAGTAGTTTTCTTTTGTTTTCTCTAGATTCTTGCCCTCTTGGAACTTGTGCAAATTTGTTTACGCCACACTACAATTTACAACGAACTAAAATCAATTTTTTTGGATTACCAAGGTTTTGTAGATTCGCGTGGCGTCAACGCGCTAGTCAAGCGCGATTTTCACACTCATAATGGTAGTTGACTCATCCAGGTGGACTCATCACTTTACAGTTACAAGTTAAAGTCATACTACTGTAGTGAGTACGAATCTAGTTCCGTACTTGAATCACATGAGAATCTAACATTGAACCCGGTCGGGTCTCATTTTTTTAAAGCCCATTTGTTCTTACAAGCCTTTTAGACGGTTTTTTTCAATTCACAGAGCCGAGAGGAAAATTGTAAGTTTTGGGTCTCGTTCAAAATTTTATATTCAAATTTTTTTTTTTTGGCAACATACTTCAATTTCGTAGCTATATATACAAGTGTAAAATTGTAGTGTGGCGTAAACACTGCAAGTTATATTCAATTTTTATTAATTGTTTATCCCTAAAAATTGAAAATATTAATGGCTAGAAAATTCAGACGTGAAATGAACAGTTATAAGTCTATATATAAGTCCACGATAACATCCCTAATCGTAACTGATTAGTAATTAGTATTCTTTGTGACGGAGCTTGGTGAATTAGAAACCTTACGAGTTGATTTTCCGGACTTAAAATGGTGCATAAGCATAGAATCATAGAGACCATAATAGAAGAGCAAATTTACTGACAAAAAAAAATGCTCGATCTCATAGTATGAACAAATTTCCTGACAAAAACTGCTTGTTCTCCTAGTATTATTTGTTTCATATAGAAACACTTATGACGGAGAAGCATTTGTGTTCTCATTTGATCAATAAAAAAGTGTGGTTTGTGACAAAAAAAATATATATCATACGATACCCTAATTGAATAACAGTTTATTTACTGGATCAACAATTAAAACTCTATAATATTTAAGGAGTAAGGTGATAATTAGCTGTCAAGAAAAATGAAAAAGTAAGGTGATAATTAATGAAAGATGGAAACTGATAATCAAATCATTAAATGTAATGTAGAACGGATATAAAAAATCGAGGGCTAAAAATAAACTCAACTGGCTATGCAACGCATAAGATAGCGAAACACAAGCCAAGTCTGTTCTCCTAAGACTCTTAACCATTTCAAGCAAACTCCACATTCGTTTACGGTTTACGGATCGAACTGAACCAGACCGGAAAGGAACTGGACATTCGTAGAAAACCAATAACCTAAGTAAGGCTAAACCGGTATCTCTAAAAGAATAGTCATTCTTAAACCGGATTCTACCCAAACCAACCTCATGCAAGTTACTTTTTTCCACTTCCACTCGAACAAGCAACGGTGCCTAACTGCCTAACCATCACATTCAAATTCACACATTAAACAAATCATAAACCCAGAACAAGATTAAACTGGTAGCCAAACAGGGCGTCCAAACCACTAAATCAAACCCAGAATCAAACAGAGCAGATTTTTCAAAATTTAACTTAATGCATAATCAGATTCAGATTCACTGTTCACATAACCCAATATGTTTACACCAGACACCGCGAATTATAAACAAAGCCAGAGAAAGAAAAAAAAAAAAAAAAAAAAAAGAAGAAGAACCAATTTTAAAATTCCAAAACAAGCCGGTAAGACGAACACAACGATAAACCAGAAAACCGGGAAAACCACGGATCAATTTAACCGGTATAGATGTGGAGACGAATGGCGATGGTGAAGATGGTGATAAGACCGAAGAAAATGATGGTGTGGACGAGAATGGACGCACCGCTAGTCTGCATATTACCGAATTCGACGACACGACCTCTCGCCGGAATCTGAAAGAGAAGTCCCGGCGTCAAAAGCACGAACAGTATCACAGCGATCACTACAGGGCCCCAATCCGCCATACTTTGCCACTAGAGAGAGAGAGAGAGATATAGCAGAGAAGAAGTTAAGAGAGAGAGAGAAGAAAATGGTTGAGAGAGTTTTTTTGTAACGTCTCGTGCGGCGTGAAAATGAAACGGCCGGTGGCGATGTCACGTGCGGATACGTTGGTTTTCGAACGACGTGACACGTGAGTCCGTGACAGTTAATGAGTTGGTAGGTTTTATGACGAAGCAAGGTTAAAATGGGCTGATCTAGGATCTTTAATTCAAGTCTGGGCTGAATCTCAATCTGGCCCAATACATCACACTGTCAGAGAAATAATTCTTTGTATTTTATTTCCATTAATTTTTTTTTTGTCAAGTTGGGCTAATTTTTTAAAATCTATCTCCAATATCCTCCAATCCACTTGCAGTCTTGTACTGAGTTCAATGACATATATAGTTCTCCTCCTTTCTCCAGAAAAGGGAGAGTGAGAGAGATTCATTTGTATTTTTAAAATTGGTTAAAGGACAAAACTAAAAAGCTTATGGTCATATGAATGTTTCAGTGTTCACACTTCACTTCACACGACCAAATCTAGTTGGTTGGTATGACGTGATGAGTTCACAGTCACGAGCTCAGTGGCGAACTTCTCGGCTGTTTCTTCTTACTTTTTGGCTTCACTCTTCTTCCTTTTTTTATCTATTTCTTACACTCTACTCTTCTTCTTTTTTTTTTTTTTTTTTTTTTTTTTTTCTTGTAGCTAGTTCATATAATATTACATGAGCAAAAGAAAAATGTAGTTGTCCCTCAGCATCTTCTAATGTCACAAAAGTAAAGATACAACCTTATTCTAGCAATGAAGTTGTGAAAATTGAAGTATTCTTTTGTTTCAGATTTGAGAATTATATTACCTTGGCTTTGTTTCATATTTGGTTTACTTGGCTTCTTCTTTCTTCTTTTCGGTCAATTTTACTTGGCTTTTATTTTCTCTGTTTTCTCTTTTCTAAAGATGTGGTACTTTAGTCTATTTCAGAAGCTCTTTTTAATTTTTTTTTTTACACTGGAACGATTTTATTGATATTAATCTAAAGTAAAAGAGTACATAGGCTATGAAAAGAACCACTAATTGAGATGATCCTAGTAGATATCTAAAAATGAAAGCTCAAAAACAATTAGAACTCAAAAACAATTGGAGCTCAAAGTTAACCCCTTCTACATATGGGATAGGAGAAACCGTTATGAAAATCCTTCATAAGGAAACATATCCACGCACACCAATAGGGGCTATGGTAATGAATCAACAACTAAAAAATTATAAAAAGAAAAGACAAACTACGTCTAGATCTTTGTTAAAACCTCTGAGAGAAGATCATACATAAAACTTAAACCAACCCAATAAGGTGTGAATGATAATAAACTAACCAACACCATAATCAATCCGTGTAGAACAAATCTCAAACCAACGAACATAATAAACACAAACCGATCCGATGATTGATGGAAACGCACCGTCGACCTCAAATCCGGTACTGCACCATTGACCTTCGATCCGGTATCTGCAGCTTTACATCACCTTCAACCAGCAAAATCCGACGCCGAGAACCTCGACTCATCTCCAACCCCCTCCCACAGCTCCGGCGAGAAGCCAGTTGCCGAGGAAAGCAAAACAAGAATCACCAAATTTTTCTCTTAAGGCGGCTAGGGTTTTGAACAGAATCAAATCGAATAAACTTTTCAACTCAAGCTCTTTTTAATCTATCAATGAAAAATTATTAAATGGTCTGTTGAACCAGATTTTTTTTTTTTTATTATTGAATTGGTAAACCATGCCCGGTTCTAAACATGGGCAAGTGTTTTTGCACACGATCCAACTTTTTTTAACACAAATTCTTTAAATGCTTAAAGACTTGTATACTAAAAACTATAAGATTTTTTATATTAAATTGCGGTTTATATTCAAATTGAGAACATTGTCCATGAAAAAATTGAACAATTTTGTTCTTCCATCGGTTTGTGGATCACCAATTAATCAAACAAGTATTTTTCTTCCTTTGAAAATACATGGTAAACTAAGAGCACTAAACTTGTGGAAAAAAAACTAAAAGCATTAAACATTGGTTGTTTCTTTAACTCCTATTTTTTTTTTCTTAATGGAAAGATAAGTGGGGCACTTTAGCCAAAAATAGTTACCATGATGATGATTTTTTTTTTTTTTTTTTTTTTGGATTAACATATATCTAAAGTATATTAGTACTCTTTGTACACATAATTTATTTAATATACTCCTAAAAATAGCTTTTTATCAGATTTAAAGTTAAAACATAGTACATAAATTTTTAGAGATTATAGATTTAATTCTCTTAACTCAAAAGATACTTCATAAATTAACATACCTTGAATGCATCGATTGTTTATCCATCTCAACTAAAAACCTTAGCAAAATGGGAGTACATTTTCTAAGTACAACACGATAATAAGAAAAAGAAGAAGCATGTTTAGTTATTGAATCCGCACATTGGTTTGATTCTCGCCTTTGAAAACAGAAAGACGGTGTTAGAAATCGACGATGTTGCTCTCTTATCTCCTTTGTGTAGACTTGTAGGCGGTGGCACTCAATTGATTTTTTTTTTTTTTACTCAATTGATTTTTTCAATAGCCTTCATTAGTTGTTTGGAATCACTGTTAAATTGGACATCCCAAATTATCCACACATGACATATTGACATAGTCCACACAAGTGCAGTATCTTCGGTCTCCAATGCTAGCTGATTTAAACCTCGGGAAAAACTCTGCACCGTACCATTTGATCATATCCAATTTATGCCACAAGTCAAAGCTTCTGCATCCACGTTGCATTTGAAATGGTTAGATGGTAGAAGTTGCCATTTTGGTGGTTGGAAAGGGGGGATCCACAATATACAAATTAAATCGTTTGTTTCAAGATCTCACAAATAGTAGTAGTAAACTATTAAGAAGTCTAGAAATCCACATGTAACATCTACAAGAAAACAAATGGTTGGCCATGTCTTCTCGTGCATATGTATTTCCAAATTTAGCTATAAATAATAATCAGCCTAAATTTCGGAATTAAATTGACCAGGTAAAGAGCAATTTTCTGAGTTTTTAGTTATATTTCTCAGTGAGAACAGAATCTTCTTTTACATAACGATCCCACCTAAATCTAAATCAAAGCAGTAGTGGAAGCAAAAAACAAAAACAAAAACAGTAAATAGACATAGACGCCATAACTTTTGCTCTGCTCTCCACACTTCACAGTTACCCACAAGCCACAAATTTTCCCGTCATTTATATTTATATTTTTTCATTTCCTTTGAGTTTCTCGTTTTAATCACTCTTTACTCTTTCTACGTCTTTTGATTTTCTTCTCTCCTTTAATTTTTTTTTTTGCTTTTTGCTTTTTGTTTTGGTTTCAAAGAGACAATTATCTCTCCAATGTCTTTATGTTCTTTCTGAAACCAGTCCAAGGCAAAACAAAACCACAGAATCAAATTCTCCACAAAAGCTTATTCAGATTTTTCCCGAGAAAACCCATTCATGAAACCATCAGCTTCTAGATTTTCCTTTACTCTCTCGCACTTTCTTGCACTCTACTGTCTTCTCACACAGACCCATGTAGCTCTAGGATCCCATCAATGGCAATCACCAATCAAAACCGTCGTCGTTTTGGTTATGGAGAATCGATCCTTCGATCACCTCCTTGGCTGGATGAAGAAATCGGTTAACCCGTCTATAGACGGTGTAACGGGTCAAGAATGTAACCCGGTTCCGAATTCTACACAAACCATTTGCTTCACTAGCGATGCGGAGTTTGTGGATCCGGATCCGGGTCATTCGTTCGAGGCTGTGGAGCAACAGGTTTTCGGGTCGGGTCAGATCCCGTCGATGATGGGTTTCGTTGAGCAAGCGCTTTCGATGCCGGGAAATTTATCGGAGACCGTCATGAAAGGCTTCCGGCCTGAAGCTGTCCCGGTTTACGCCGAGTTGGTTAAGGAATTCGCTGTGTTCGACCGGTGGTTTTCTTCGATTCCCGGTCCGACTCAGCCGAACCGGTTATTTGTTTATTCGGCTACCTCACATGGTTCCACAAGCCATGTCAAGAAGCAACTCGCTCAAGGGTATTATCAAATTCTTTCTTTTCAATTAGTCCTAGTTAGTTAATTTTACACTTAAATCACGAAATTTATTGGATTAGTTTCAAACTCTCCATAGCAAATCTAATGTAATTGAATTAGCAATAATTAATATCCAATTTTAGATAAAGTTTATTTGTTTTTCCTAAAATAACATCATAAGACTAGTGTTTTATTTTATTTTTTTCATTAGTGAAAGCAATTTTTTGTTTTTTACTTTTAGCTTTTTTTTTTAAATCCCTATTTAAAATGTATGTTGGTCGATATATTTTTTTTTTTCAATTTTAATTTTATTTTTGAAATTATCATTACAACTACAACAATTTGATTTCAGGTATCCACAGAAGACAATATTCGATTCGCTCCACACCAACGACATCGACTTTGGAATATACTTTCAGAATATTCCGACAACATTATTCTACCGTAATCTCCGACAACTAAAATACATTTTCAAATTGCATCAATACGATCTGAAATTCAAGAAAGACGCAGCAAAAGGGAAATTACCGAGCTTAACCGTCATCGAACCGAGGTATTTCGACCTCAAGGGCTTACCGGCCAACGACGATCACCCGTCGCACGACGTGGCTAATGGTCAAAAGCTGGTTAAAGAAGTGTACGAGACACTTAGGTCGAGTCCACAGTGGAACGAGACGCTCCTAGTCATAACCTATGATGAGCATGGTGGGTTTTATGATCATGTGAAGACTCCTTATGTCGGTATACCAAATCCGGATGGGAATACCGGACCGGCCCCTGGTTTCTTTAAATTTGACCGGTTAGGTGTTCGGGTTCCTACCATTATGGTTTCACCTTGGATTCAGAAAGGAACCGGTTAGTTCTCTTTTTCTTTTTATCAATGATTTCTCTATAATTATTTTACAAATTTCTTTTTTATGTGCATTGCTTTTTAGTAGAAACTTTTTGTCAAGCTTTTTACGAAATTAATATTAAAAAAAAACTGTATATTATGCCTATTGCATATAATTATTTGTAGCCTTCAATAGTGTTACCTTATTTTCCAAAATTTTACTATTTCAACATATTACTTCTTTTTTTTTAATTCTTCTAGAATTCTCTGAATAATGTTGTTTTTCACTATGAAGAATAAATTGAAAAGTATTTGTTTCTCTAACCCAAAAAAAAGAAAGTCATTTGTATTTCATGTGTTTCCACATTCTACTACTATTTTCGACAGACTTTTGACATATGGTAACGAAATTTGAGGCTGCAAAAACACCAAATCACATGGATAGATTTGACAACTACATAACATTATTTAATATTTTCTTTGATTGTATCCATTAATTTTGGGTGGAAAAAATAATTGAATCTATTGATTATTGCATTGAAAGATGTACTGTAATATTATAATTTGTCGGCGCCTTCATGACTCATGTTTTCAACCAGACTCTGACCCCATTTGATTAATTAATTTTATTATATAGTTTTACTAACATCTTAATTTTTATCATGTGTGTTGAGTGAAGTGGTGAGTGAGGCAAAAGGATCAACAGAGAGCTCAGAGTACGAGCATTCATCAATACCAGCGACCATCAAGAAACTCTTCAATCTCTCTTCCAATTACTTAACACATAGAGATGCTTGGGCTGCTACTTTCGAAGACGTTGTTTCTCACTTAACCTCTCCTCGAAAGGATTGTCCCATGACTCTACCTGATGTTGCACCCATGAGAGCCACTGAGCCTAAAGAAGACGCAGCCCTTTCTGAGTTTCAGAGCGAAGTGGTTCAGCTTGCAGCGGTTCTCAATGGCGATCACTTCCTCAGTAGCTTCCCGGATGAAGTTGGGAAGAAAATGACTGTGAAACAAGCTCATGAGTATGTCAAAGGAGCTACTTCTCGCTTCATTAGAGCTAGCAAAGAGGCAATGAAGCTTGGTGCTGATAAATCTGCCATTGTCGATATGCGATCTTCGCTCACTACAAGGCCACGCAACCTGTGACCAACAAAAAAAAGAACCGATTTGTTTGTTTGATTGCATTCTTCTTCCTCTATTTTGATCTGAAAATGTGTGATTTGATGTTTGGAAGCTGGAACTGAGAAACAAACAAGTAGACAAAATTCATTGTTAGTGCTTACCAATTAATAGTTTGATAGCTTCATCTGTGTCTCACTATTGTGGATCTAAAAGTTTGATCTATATAAGTGTTTTAGTGGTTATAATTGGATCTTAACCTGCAATTATTCCACAAAGAAATGCATTTGTATTCCAGTGATTTGATATATGGATTGCAAACTTGAAATGAAAGATGCCTCAATAGCCGAAAGTTGTGTCGTACTTGGCAAATGAATTACCAACTGAACAATCAAAACTTCCAAGTCTTAAGTGTTTTTAATTCCCCAATCAAGATTTCCGACCGACCAGAACTCAAATTGCACCAACGACCGGAGATGGAGCCACTGAGCCTTATATTGTCGGTCACAACCTCATCCTTGCTCACGGAGCAGCCGTCAAAGACTAGAGAGAAAAATACAAGGTAAGTTTTTTTTAAAAAATTCCGCTCTGTTTCTTGATCGTCAAGTTACCAAAAATCGACTGCTTTTATAACCATAGCAAGCTGGAAAAGTCTATATTACGAATCAGGGAATCATTGTATGTTTATTCCAGTTCCTATATTATGACCAATCTGCTCTTGAATGTTGTTTAACAGGCGTCTCAAAAAGGTCAGGTTGGTATTGCTTTGAACGCCGTGTTGGAACTTGCCTTATACAGAAGAATCAGCCGAGGATAGGTTAGCCGCGGCAGGAGCCATGGCCTTCACATTCGACTGCTTCATGGAGCCACTTGTGACCGATAAATACCCGGTCGACATGGTCAACAAAGTAAAAGGCGGTCGCTTGCCAACATTCACTGCAAAACAATCCAAGATGCTGAAGGGCTCATATGATTTCATTAGCATCAATTATTACTCTTCTTCTTACGCAAAGAACGTCCCTTGCTCAACCGAAAACGTCAAAACGTTACAATGTTCTCTGATCCTTGTGCTAGCCTCACATGTGAAAGAGAAGGAGTTCCCATCGGTCCACAGGCTGCGTCGGCCGATTGGCTTTTGATATATCCAAAAGGGATTCGTGATCTTGTACTCTATGCATGCAAAGTACAAGTTCAAGGACTCTGTCATGGTAGAGATGAAGCTAGTACCGGTAAAATATTAATTAAAGATGGGGATAGAATCGATTTCTACGCTCGACATCTCGAGATGGTTCGAGACGCTATCTCGGTTGGAGCCAATGTGAAGGGGTGGTCGTTGCTAGATAACTTCGAGTGGGCAACGGGATACGAGGTCCGGTTTGGGTTGGTTTACGTGGATTTCGACGATGGATGTAAGAGATATCCCAATAAATCGGCTCATTGGTTCAGAAAATTGTTGAATGGAAAGAAACGCAAGTAACGAGTTCCGGTGTCATTTCATTTTATTTTACTATCTCCATTATTCTGAAAGATTTATTATTAATGTTTTTTAGCCATCTTTTTTTTTGTCATATTTTAGTTATCTATTCCTTTTTAGTTCTCTTTTGGTTTCTTTCCCCCCCAATAGGGATATTTTTTTATTCTTAATTTTTGTCATTTCGAAATATCATCAGCAATGGTTTTAGTTATTTATACAACGAACCAGGAACAAAAAAAAAAGTACATATGTACAAAGAGAATATGGACACTTCCGGCCACGTTGAAAATAAATAAAGAAAATTGAAATATTAGGTGTAAAATTGAGAAATCGACAATGTATATTTATTTTTTTAGTAAATATAATTTTTATTTAGTACATTTCAGAATATAATGTTTCCCATAAATTTTTTGCATTTAATATCATTCATAAAGTAATTTAAATTTTATAATTCAACTTTTTAAAATAAGGATTTTTCATTCGAATTGATTATTTATTTTTTTGTTGTTTCTTATTAAAAAAAAACAAAAAAGGAAAAATCAGCTACATCGCTATCCACCTTATCCACTTCTGCTCCAATCCCTTTGGCAAAAACTTGTCACACCCTTTGATCCAATCACAAACACCAAATCCTCGCCGACCATTCCCATCACCCAATGGACAACCACAACAACAACCAGCAACCGCCTCCCTCCGCCGCCGGAATCCCTCCTCCTCCTCCTCCCTCCACCTCCGTCTCCGCCGCCGGTGGCGCTTCTTACCACCACCTTCTCCAGCAACAGCAACAGCAGCTCCAAATGTTCTGGTCCTATCAGCGCCAAGAGATCGAGCAGGTGAACGATTTCAAAAACCATCAGCTCCCTCTCGCTCGGATCAAGAAGATCATGAAAGCCGACGAGGATGTGCGCATGATCTCCGCCGAAGCACCGATCCTCTTCGCCAAGGCCTGCGAGCTCTTCATCCTCGAGCTCACCATCCGATCCTGGCTTCACGCCGAGGAGAACAAACGCCGAACGCTCCAGAAAAACGACATCGCCGCCGCGATTACGAGGACCGATATCTTCGATTTCCTCGTCGATATCGTCCCTAGGGATGAGATCAAGGACGAGGCGGCGCTCGGCGGGATGGTGACTCCCACCGCGAGCGGCGTGCCTTACTATTATCCGCCGATGGGTCAGCCTGCAGGTCCTGGAGGGATGATGATCGGGAGACCGGCGATGGATCCGAGTGGCGTCTACGTGCAGCCTCCGTCTCAGGCGTGGCAGAGCGTTTGGCAGACGTCGGCGACCGGCGATGATGTCTCTTACGGCAGTGGAGGAAGCAGCGGTCAGGGGAATCACGACGGCCAAGGGTAAGTTTCAGTCTATTGCTCCCATTTTTGTGCAATGTAGATGCATTGATAATCATCTAGGGTTTTAGGATTTGGAATGATAAGCATCCTCTAACCCTGCTTTGATTGAAGCCAAGATGTGAACATTGATTTCATTTTTCAATTTTGCAGACATTCCTGAATCAAACACCTTTTTCAAATGTGCTGATGTGGGTTCTCTTGCTCTTCTGCTAACTTTGAATGGCTCAATGAACTATCATCACTTTTTCTTTGTGCAATGCAGGATCATTAATGATTAGAGATCATCTAGGGTTTTAGGATTTGGAATCATAAACAACCTCTAGGCTTCAGTTCCAAGATATGAGCATTGATTTCGTATCGTAATTTGCAAACATTCCTGAATCAAACACCTTTTTTCAAATGTGCTGATATGGATTCTCTTGCTCTTCTGCTCAATTTGAATGGATCAATGAACTATCATCACTTCTTTGGATTTTGAATCAGTTCCTTAACCTACCTTTCAATGTCTTTGTATCATGTTTGCAGTTGAGCTGAGAGTATTCCAGATGATGCCAATTTGCGGTTGAAGACAGCCGATATTAGTCGACTCTGCCTTGAATTTTGGATGTGTCTGATCGATTATGCCTGAATTCAATTTAAAAGGCTTTACATAAAAAAAAAAGTAAAAAGAACTCTTATTTCTCTCTGTTAACTTATATGTTATTGTAGCAAAATCATCAAAGCTGCGACTTTGCCTAACTATATATATCTAATGTGCAGTTTCTAGTTTATGCTTCCTTTTTGATTTTGCTCGTATTGTACTTCTCCTCTTTCACTTCTTGGGATGAGCATATCTGAGAAAATGCAGTCTTGTAGGGTCCTTTCAGAGGGTTTCAGTGCTTGTGACCCTCAAGCATACCCAATCTGTGTAAATGTGGATCTGTATATGAACTCGTGACATAGCCAATGTTGCTAGTAGCGATGACAAAAGTTGTTATTTTAATTGATGATTAATATTTGATAGGAACAGCTTATTATAAAGCATGTTCCAGTAACAATTTTTCAAGCTTTTCGTTTTGTAGGCTAACCCTTCGACAGGTATTGATCTTTCTTTTAACTGTAACTTCTGCATTCTTGAGGCACCTGAGGATATCGCTTTCTGTCAGAGCAATAGTCGTAATCCAGGTACACCTTCCTTGCATTCATATACAGTTTCCTCTCTCTAGAGCTTAGCTGCCAATTCTCTTTGCGATTCCACCAGAATTTAGGACCAGTGCATTTGTCTATGTCGAAAAACTTAGTTTCACACCCTTCAAGCTTTGCTGCCTGGAACTTAGCAGTGTAAGGCATCTGCTTCGGATCAATTATCGATCCGTTTTGCACACTTCCACTTATGAACATCATCTGCAACGCTGGGTAGGGAGTGTCTGGATTATTCCTGTACACCCGAATCGGTATATCGTCGACATAGAACCTGAAATTGGTAGAAATAACGTTTTTATTTGTTACTGATGATAATCAATGGATTAGGTCATGATCTGATAGAAGTGTTATATGAATACTCACACAAGTTGATGTGGGTTCCAAAGAAACCTATAGGAATGGAAATCTTTGGTTGGATCAAACCAGAGACGAAACCTCTGATTTTTGTCTCCGACACCGTACAGAAACATATTTGTATTCAGCAAATACGGTGGCCCATTGCTTCCCAAAATCTGGAAACAGAGCTCGTCATGGCGGCTTGTTTTGGAGATTAACTGCCATATAGCATTCAAGATCAAAACATATATCAAGAAGCCCTCCAGGTACGTAACATCATCATCTTTATTTCAGACAAACATAAGTTATGTCATTCATACTTACGTAGAAGGAAGTAATGACTCTCGTGGACTTGGTTTCGGGTGCCTTCATTCTCACGTTGAACGATCCTGATCCGTATATTGAGTAGGATTCAAATCCGGACCCTGTTAAGAAACATGAGACCAATCATTAGCATCATCTAGACACAAACACAAGTTCAGAAGTCATAACACATGTAGAGACAAACACACACACATGTTGGAGCTCAGAAACACACACACATATAGACAGAAAAAGAGAGAGAGAGAGAGAGATAGAAACCATAGTTATGATCGAGGGTGAGGTGGAGCTCAGAGGTTTTATTAATAACTAAAGCTGGATGTCCCCATGTTGTGTAGTATTTATTGGCCCATGTCACGAACCCAAAAGTCCCTTCACGTTGAGCCGCGGCTACAACCGCTGCAACCACCATAACCATCAGTAGAATCATCTGATCAGATCCTCTCATCTTCATCTCTCTCTCTCTTTGCTTCTTCCTCACTTCACTTTACCACAGTAGAACACGACTCTTTATGCCTATGTTATATAGCTGTAGAGCAGCCACAGCCACGTACGTTACGTTCTTTCTTTTTCACCAAATGGTCTCTATTCGTTGCATCATCATAATCCATATGAAATAATTAAAATGTTTTTCCGAGTTTAATCCCTCTAGGTTTTTGAGCTGTTAGCTATGAAGTTTGTTTTTTAGTGTGGTGAAAGCTGTTTCCAACTCGTTTTATACGCATCAAGCATTGCATCCCAAAAGCTACGATTTTCCCGATTCAATTTTGTTATCTATACAAAGTAGTAAACTCTAACAACTCTATTTATCTTTGTTTAGTAACTTTTCATTATGGTTTATCATTGATGATGTCTTTGAAGTACTAATTATTAATTGTTCATAGTTATTAGTATTCAAATTACTTGTCTCTAATCACATCAATATTCAATTTTCCATTTTTAGTCAAATTACATTTCTTTTCTAGACCATTTTTAATCCCTTTTTTATATAAAAAGTCGTTACTGCATTGTTTTTTTCCTTCGTTCTAATCCGTTTATCACGAGAATTCCGTGTCTGTTTCCTGCAGTAGTCACTAGTTGGGAAGACGTAATGTTGACAATTGTTATGGTGATATTTACATGTAAAACCAAGAAAAAATCACATGATACATGTCATTATCAATTTTTTTTTTTTGAAAAAGGGTCATTATCAATTTCACTACCAGTTAATCATAAGAAACGAGATAAAAAAGAGTTTTGTCGTTTGTGGCTAGTGATCAAAATCAAATAATAGAAATTTTTTAAGAATATACTAGATCATTAGGGAAAGGGATTTGTAGAAAAGAATGGTGACTGTTGGTTGGTTTGAATAATTTTAATTAGGTTTAGCAAAACGTGCATGCAACTCTCTGAATCGGAAAGAGAATGCCAAAAAGTTGCCACCAAGACGACAGCTCATTTCACAACATGTCAATAACAATACACCGCGCACCTTACGTGTCCAGTTTATGTATTTTCTTTTGTCATTAACAATAATATTGCTTTTAGATTAATAATTTAATACTGAACGATTTAAATCTGAGATAATGTTGATTTTAAACCATAGATTTGTGTTCTTACTCGTAATTTATAATTTCTTTAGACATGATGTAATAGATATTGGAAAAAAGAAGATTTTATTGATAATTTTTTTGAAAAATAATGGGTACTAGTCAGACAAATACAAAGACTAATAAGAAACCAAACCGGACTTTGTGTTCAGACCTGCGAATCAAAATCTGAATTGGAATTATGGAGGACGCGAAGTCAACGGAACAAACAAGTACTATAAACTCAGAATGTCAAAATAAAACCCCCTTTTCTTTATCTTTTAGCCCTAAAACGACGATTCTCCTGAAACCCTAATTTCTAATCCCAATCAGATCTTAGAAGCCATGGACGCCATTGATTCCGCAATCGATCCACTCAGAGATTTCGCTAAGAGCAGTATCCGTCTCGTCCAACGCTGTCACAAACCCGATCGCAAGGGTACGCGAAATTTAGTTTTTTTTTTGTTTATTTTATCTTTCCGATTTAGGTGGAATCGATTGCGATTTGTTAGATTCTTAATGTTTTGTTCTGGATCTGAAGATTTTGACTCCTCAAATTTTGTAATTTGATTGGGTTTTTTTTTTGTTCAGAATTCACCAAGGTTGCTGTGCGTACGGCGATTGGATTTGTGGTGATGGGATTCGTTGGCTTCTTCGTGAAGCTCGTATTCATCCCAATCAACAACATCATCGTTGGATCTTCTTAGGATACTTTACGAGGTTTACTCCTATCTTCTTACCCCTTTGATGATTTTGTGAAATTTGCGACTGTCAATGTGGTAATGGGTCTCGCATTATATCTGCATAGATGGTTATGTTTCTTGAAAGATATGCATTGAATTAATGGTTCTATCCGTTGCTTAATAGTTTCTTGACTAGACCACATTCTTGGTTCATACTCAAGGATTTGTAATCATGTTGGTGGATAGAAGTTGCGGTTATATAGTAGTTAAAAAGCTAGATAGTGGGAGACTTGGGAATTTAGTATGAATTTCAGATGGTTCTTGGCTTCTTGCCTCAAAAGATTAGAGCTTTGCTTGTCTCCATTGTTTCTGTCATGTCTCCCTTGTTGTATCTTAGCCCTCTATTTGTCCCATGAGTTTTGTTTGTTCTGAATCCTTTCTCTGCGCTGTCGTGGGGTCTCTGTATCCTCTTACTTTGATTCTGTTGTTAACGACCATCTTACCTTGCGGAGCTTTAATCATATTTGTTGTGCTTGTTTCTTTCATCCCAAAGAATTCTGAGAATAAATCTTCATATGTGAAAGTATCTAAGCTGTGATTTGCTACAGGCAATGTGTCGAGGAGTAGGAGAAGAAGAAGAAGGAAAGAGGCTGCAAAAGCTGTTGTGGAACCTCTCTGTTTTCTCTTGTTTTTTTGTTTGTAGGTCACATTTTCTCCCTTGCGGCCACATTTTCTCCCTTGCGGCCACATTTTCCGTGCTTAGATTTTTACGTTTCTTTTGGTCTTCTCTTGTTATTCCTCAAAAGACTTTATAAACTTTACTTTATGTATGCAGAGTTTATTGTCCTCAAGAAGTAAACTTTAAAAAATGAAATCCGAAATGGAACACAAGCCATCAAAGGCTCATGGATCCAACTTGCAAGCTTAGATTCAGATCTCATCTCACAATCAAGAAATGCAACTTGTGTTTATATCCTCTTAACAAAAACTAAATAAAATCAAACTTTTGATAAAATCCTCGTCCACAAATCCTACATTTAGGCTCTGATTGATATTGAAGGCTCAATCACAAGTAGGTGACGAGATTAGGTTCTGTCACGAATCTATAAATAAAGACAAAAATCAAACCCCAAGGGCATTTTCGTAATCACAGAATAAAACCCTCACGATTCTCTCATTTTGTTTTAACTTTAAACGATTCAGGTTCACAAGTCATTCTGGTCTCGCTCTCTCTCTCTCTCGCTCCTCTCATCATCAAAGCATCTACCATGGCGGCGGCTACATCGTCTTCGGCGATCTCCTTCTCAGCAAAACCTTCTCATTCCTCCTCTTCCAAATCTCCTCTACCCATTTCCAGATTCTCCCTTCCATTTGCCCTTAATCCCCACAAACCCTCCTCCCGTCGCCGCCGTTCTCTCTCCTGCTCCGCCGTTCTCAACTCAACCGCCAATGTCTCAACTGCTCCTCCGGCGAAAACCACCGGGAAAAAGAAATTCATCTCCCGGTATGCTCCCGACGAGCCCCGCAAGGGTGCTGATATCCTTGTCGAAGCACTCGAGCGTCAAAGCGTCGAAACCGTCTTCGCTTACCCAGGAGGTGCGTCGATGGAGATCCACCAAGCTCTAACTCGATCCTCCACAATCCGAAACGTCCTTCCTCGCCACGAGCAAGGAGGAGTCTTCGCCGCCGAGGGTTACGCTCGATCTTCCGGGAAACCAGGAATCTGCATAGCCACTTCTGGTCCAGGAGCCACCAATCTCGTCAGCGGATTAGCCGACGCGATGCTTGACAGTGTCCCTCTCGTCGCAATCACAGGACAGGTTCCTCGCCGGATGATTGGCACTGACGCGTTTCAAGAGACTCCGATTGTTGAGGTAACGCGTTCGATTACGAAACATAACTACTTGGTGATGGATATTGAGGATATACCTAGGATTGTTGAAGAGGCTTTCTTTCTAGCTACTTCGGGTAGACCCGGACCGGTTTTGGTTGATCTTCCTAAGGATATACAGCAACAGCTTGCGATTCCCAATTGGGAACAGTCTATGCGCTTGCCTGGTTATTTGTCTAGGATGCCTAAACCTCCGGAAGATTCTCATTTAGAGCAGATTGTTAGGTTGATTTCGGAATCTAAGAGGCCAGTGTTGTATGTTGGTGGTGGATGTTTGAATTCGAGTGATGAATTGGGCAGATTTGTCGAGCTTACTGGAATCCCTGTTGCGAGTACTTTGATGGGGCTTGGGTCTTATCCTTGTAATGATGAGTTGTCGTTGCAAATGCTGGGAATGCACGGAACTGTGTATGCTAATTACGCTGTGGAACATAGTGATCTGTTGCTGGCTTTTGGGGTTAGGTTTGATGATCGTGTCACGGGAAAGCTCGAGGCTTTTGCTAGCCGGGCTAAGATTGTTCACATCGACATTGACTCTGCTGAGATTGGGAAGAACAAGACGCCTCATGTGTCTGTGTGTGGAGATGTAAAGCTGGCTTTGCAAGGGATGAACAAGGTTCTTGAGAACCGGGCAGAGGAGCTCAAGCTTGATTTCGGAGTTTGGAGGAGTGAGTTGAGTGAACAGAAAAAGAAGTTCCCTTTGAGCTTCAAGACGTTTGGGGAAGCCATTCCTCCACAGTACGCGATTCAGGTCCTCGACGAGCTAACCGATGGGAAGGCAATTATCAGTACCGGTGTCGGGCAACATCAAATGTGGGCGGCGCAGTTTTACAAGTACAGGAAACCGAGGCAGTGGCTATCATCAGGAGGCCTCGGAGCTATGGGTTTCGGACTTCCTGCTGCGATGGGAGCGTCTGTCGCGAACCCGGATGCGATTGTTGTGGACATTGATGGCGACGGAAGCTTCATAATGAATGTGCAAGAGCTGGCCACAATCCGTGTAGAGAATCTTCCAGTGAAGATACTTTTACTGAACAACCAGCATCTTGGCATGGTTATGCAATGGGAAGATCGGTTCTACAAAGCTAACAGAGCTCACACATTTCTCGGGGACCCGGCAAAGGAGAACGAGATATTCCCGAACATGCTGCAGTTTGCAGCAGCTTGCGGGATTCCAGCGGCGAGAGTGACGAAGAAAGAACACGTCCGAGAAGCTATTCAGACAATGCTGGATACACCGGGACCTTACTTGTTGGATGTGATTTGTCCGCACCAAGAGCATGTGTTACCGATGATTCCGAGTGGCGGCACTTTCAATGATGTCATAACAGAAGGAGATGGTCGGACTAAATACTGAGAAATGAAAACCGGTGATTATCAGAACTTGTTACGGTCTTGTTTGTTGCATATGGTAAAAAAACGTAGTTGCAATTTTCAGATTTTTTTTTGGTATTTTGAGTTTCTTAGTTGTTGAACTGCTTTTTGGTTTACCAGACTACTACTGCTGTTGTGTGTTTCCTTTTTTTCTATATATATAAATAAACCGGTTTGGTTTAGTTGTTGTGAATGGTTCTGTTTGGTTATTGAGTAAGAAAATGAAGAATTGACTAACTGTTGAAATTGGAAGTTTTTAGTCTTACAGTTCTAAGCTGTTTTAGCACAAACTGGAATAATGGATGCCTCTCAAGTCCTGCATTTAAATCACCCTTACCATTGGGCTTGATTTGCATGTTCAATAATTTGGGGTTAGATTAGGATTTTAATGAAAAAAAGATGCCAGTTTTACAATTAAGCAATGATCTGAGTCGTGATTTCCAAAAAAAGTACGATGTCATGGAGACCTATCCATATGGGTGGAGTATCAATTGTGTCCACATTTCGAGTTTTGAATATAAACTGAAATCTGGGAAAACACTTAGCTTGATATGCGTTAATTTATAAGAGTTCTCTATGTTTTTGCTTTAAGTTTTTTATATATTGGATTTAGTCCTGAGTATTTACTTGTTTTCTTTCCTGATTTTGTCCACAATTGATACATCTTATAAATTGAAGTATGGAAATATACTGAATTAGGTATTTGATGATTTTTCTTCTGATCTAGGATTCACATGATCCAAAAAAGTAACGCTGAAGCACAAATCAGACATTGGAAGTAGGAAAAAAAAATCCAAAAAGTTGTCCTTTTTTTGTTGATGCAAGTGATAAAAGCTTCGTTGTTCAAACCCAACTAATATTTGACAGAAAAATTATAATGTACAGAAATTTTTAATTTCATGTCTTTTAGCATGAGGTTATGATGGCAGGATGTGGATTTCTTTTTCCCCTTTAATAGCCTTTAATTAATCTATTACTTTAATTAATAATAGACGAAAAATATTACTTTTTTGTTATTGTAATTAGTAATTAACTTCCATAAAATTATGAACTTTTTGAATGATCACTAGGTGCGCCAGATATATATCTCAAGTATGATGCTTTGAGGCTCTCTTTATTCAGTGGTTAGTCAAAATATTAACGCTTTAATATTAAACTTGGGACTATAATACTTTTTAATATCGTTTTAAAAGCTTTCATACATACTTAAAATATATAAAATTTTGATATATACGAAAACATTTTCCAAACAAATTAACTAGTATAAATTCATAATATGAACTAATAGAGTTGAATATGTAGTTTTATTTCAAATACTATATTGAAAATACAAACAATATTTGTTGTGAAACAAAAAAAAAATAAAAAAAAATTATTAAAACAATTATTAATTATAACACGAATAGAGCATAAGTTTCTGTCGAGTTTCTAGAAATTGTTTTGGAAACCTGATATATGTAAATTAACTTTACATTTTGTGGATAGTGTTTTAGTTTATAATGAGGATGGTGGTGCAATAAATTAATAGAAGGTATATAGTTACTACTATTTGAATCTATACTAAAACTGAAATTTAGTTTTAACGGAATATAAAACTGTATACATCAAGTAATTAAATCGAACTTAATTTTGGTTATGAGATAAACAATCTTAATCGAATTAATTAATTTGGTTAAAAAATTTGTCAAAAGAACAAACTACAAAGTACAAACTGTATAAGTCCATTTTAATCGAAAATACATACTCAGAATCTATACGAAGAAACTGAATACAATTAGAGAAGATCCAAATAATAATAAGAAAAATTCTAGTACTTATATGTTACTTTCAATGTTACATATAAGATCAAGATCAACCTTTGTTTTCCATAGAAAGTTCATAAAAAATAAAAAATAAACTCTACAATATAGCAACCATTCATATTAAATGTATATATATGGTCAATCTTCAATTTTGTAACTGGTGAGTTGTTCAAAGAGTGAGACTCTTTCGCCTTTCTCAGACATTAAAAGTAAGACTCTCACTTTCTCTCTTGTTTACTTTTGGCCCATTTATATACAAAATAAAATCTCTTGACTTGCGATTTTCTTTTTCTTCTTTCACTTTTCTCTTTCTTTTTGTCAATGAGAAACTAATATTTAAAATAAATATTGATATACTTTATTATGTATACTTCTGTCTACGTGGGCCATGTATATAGTACTGTATATACTATTATTGTCCTCAGTATATCGCATCAATGAAATTGTACTCCCCTAAGATTTTATTCCGTGCAAATATTGAAATGTTTGCTTTGTAATTTTATGGATCCGAGACTCTCTTCTTTTTTGGTAATCGATCATGAACTTTATAGTCTTTAGAACAAAATTATTATATTAGAAGTCGATAATTCGACTAAAAATATACCTTAGAGTAATCCAAAAAATTAAATGATAGAATAGCAGTTAGTACGAATAAATTATTAAAAACTAGTCCAGATTTCAAATGACATCAATTCAGAACCTTCAAGTTATCAAAAAAAAATTTATTATACCTCGAAATGGTTTTCAAAACTATGTAGCCTTTTCTTTTTATTTTTAACTTAGATGTAGTCATTAGTTTTTTGTTACCTTAATTTGGATCTTTAAATTATATATTTTTATTAATTTTGTTTTTGCGCGTTCAATATCTCTCCATAGTCTTTACTAAGCAAATATCCATTTTGTTTGAGGGATAGATTGTATCTAGTTTTTATTTCTTTTATTTGACTTCTATATAAAGGATATTTTTTTAAGATACTACTTTGTTTAATTTTTCTTTTAGAAAATTACCATAGGTAGTAAAAAATTTCAAAAATATTAATAAAGTTTTTTTGTAAAAGTTTTTTTTGTTAATCGAGAAGTTTCATATTAAGATTTGACTCCCCCACGAGGAATATAGTTATTGGAAAGTCTATTCACCGAGTTTTTTTAATGAGACTAAAGCGTGATATTATTTTAACTGGACAAATGAAAACAAAAATATTTTTGGTAGGAATGAAACCAAGAAACAAAAGTTTACACCATGACTATAAGCTTTTTATATAAGAAATTCTTCAATTAATAGTGGCAATATGTAACATGGTCATTGAATAATAAAGTATGATACATAATGGCAGAAAATCACAAGAGATAGTGAATACTTCCTTGGCTACTCACCATTTTTAAAGAAAGTTATTTCACTTTTCACAAAGCGTACTAAATCTGTTGTACGAAAACTTTTATTTTTTTTCATAAGCATCCTTAAAAAATAGTTTGCTGATATTTTTGAAATTTTTAGAAAATTGTGATATTTTGAAAACCAAAACTTAAAAATGATATTTCAAAAAGTATCGTATCTCATGTTTTTCATCTATAAATTTTTAAATACCAAAAAGTTTACAACTTTATAACATTGTATTCCAAAAAATAAATTTGTATTCTTTTTTACTTCATGTGACTTCATAGTTGAGAATTGAAATTCCTGCCCCCAATGTTAAGTTCATTCAATTTTTTATTATTATCCCGTTATTATTTAAACAAAATAAATTTATTAAAAACTCAAGATTATTGTAGTTATAAAAAAAATTAACATATAAACGAAGAAAAATATCAAAATAAACGAATGAAAATTTGTTTTATCATTGACTACATTTACATAAATTAAAATACAATTATCTTATTTTATAAACGTATTCTACCTTATCTTCAGACTAGTACTACAATGTATGACTTAATGTTAATCTAAAATAGCTTCTTATTATAAATTCTCTCTTTTTATTTTTTATTTTATTTAACATTATTGTGTAACTATAGTTTCCAATAATTTGATTTCTTGTCCATTTGTTATGATACATTCAAATTTTATAACAATCTTTAAACTGAAAAAGGATCTCTAAGTTTAAAGACGATTTAAAAAAATAATTAGATTCAGTATTTTTCAAAAATATTATGTAATTTAAATTTGAATTTAAAATATATATATATATATATATACAGAACTATAATATCCTAATGTTAACTTCTTTAGTGATATATTTTTATTTAACTTTATTGTTAATTAATCACTTTGAAATTTTGTCGCTTAATTTTATTGGAGAAATGGGTTTGGAAAGAAAATTTAGTTTAAATTTATCTCTTTTTAGTTTGTGTTTTCACTGTGTAGATTATTGTTGTTTGAACAGAAAAAAAAAGAATTAGAATGCATGCATGCATAATTAGGAAGAAAACCAAATCATATTCGGTTTCACTAGTATGAAATTGCTTACAAGGTGCGCATATATGCCCAAATAAATATATAATTGGTAAATATTTGGCTATTTAATGAAATATATGTAAATTAGATATAAGGTAGTGATGGATCACATGATGAGAGTAACTTCCATCATCCATTGTCCCCTCTTCCTTCCCTAACACTGTCTTTTCATTCCCTTCCATTCTAAGGGCATTGTCACTTTCTCTTTTAAATCCAACCGAACTTGGCCTCTTCTTCTTGTTTCATTTTCTCCCAATTATTATAACTAATTAAACTTCCATTTATATGCAACAATTAATAGCTAATTTATCTTTTAACAACAAAAAACCAATTTGTCAAAGATCCTCGTTTTCAAAACATTATTTAAAAAATTACGGATACAGAGGTTCATATATGTGGTTACAAGATTAGTTTGATTCCAATCTACCAGGAATCAAATCAGCAATGCATGTTGTTGATTATACAAATGAACATTAAGGATGCTTATAAATGATAAATTTTCAATAAACTATATTTTCTAGAAGGTGGAAGAAAAAGAGATAAACATGCACAATAATGAAGCTAACTTGTGTAAGGACCACAAAAATATATAGACATCGAACCTAAATCAAATCTCTGTCATAAGGATATAAACTATAAGAGACAACACCACTTATTATTAAATAGTTTATATTGTAGAAAAGAATTAGATTGAGATTTAATATATATTTTTAGGAAAAAAAAATCTAACAAGAGGGGACAAGTAAAGATCCATCCCACATGGGATTCAGAAAATATATAAATTGGTGAAAAAGCTGAACAAAGGAAAACAACATTTGGAAAATGATGGCTCTCTTTGATCTCTTTCTCTCTCACAAACACCAATATGATTGATTCTATATGCACTGATGATACACATGTATGTATGTGTGTACGTATATACAAAATGTATGCATAAATACACTGATGACACACATTTATATTATATATCTACAAATTTTGTGTATAAAGACAAATGTGAAAAGACAAATGTTAAGGTTGTGTCACAATGGGCAGGATTGCTATGTATTGATGTATCTAATCAGTTTCCATTATCTTCCAATATTTCAGACACATCTATTTCCTTCTGGTGAATTCAACTTTGTGATTATACATTTCCTTCTTTTCTTTGGTATGTACGTAGAGACACACTAAATATCTTTATACACGTACGCTTCCGTGACTGTACAACAAATATATGCATCTTCGTATACACACTCATTATCTTTATACACGTACGTTTCCGTGACTGTACAACAAATATATGCATCTTCGTATACACAGTCTACAATTTACTAAACTAATTGATTATTTTACACACATACATTTTATTGGTTTCATAATATTTAATCAAAGATGAAAGTTTTTCTTTTTCTACTGAGCATGAAAGTTTTTCTTTTTCTACTACAAGGAAAATATTTCGATTTACAAAAAGAAGATATCAAATGGTTTTCTTTTTATAAAGGAGTAGTAGTTCACTGAACTAGATGATTTAAAACAAATTAAATAATATAGATGTATTTTAGTTATCTAGGGGTATTTTCTCTTATGAAAAAGTAATTATTAATGAACCGACACTATATATATATATGATATATATATATGTGTGTATATATTTTTCTGTCTATATATAGTCTTCTGTCTTTAATTAGCAATTTACAATAATAAATCTTTTGACCAGCGTATATTTAAATTATTTAGAAGCATATGAAGAAGAGGTTAGAAAGCCGAATCGGATGATTTTGGATAATGAGTGAAGGGAAGTGTATTTTGTAAGCACTAAGCAACAATATTTGATTTAAAATTGATAAACAAAATATATATTTTGGAGTTTGTGTATAGAGAAAAGTCTAAGAAGAAGAAGTTGAAAACAAGTAGATACTCCGACTCCTTCCCACCCCTTGTTGTCTTTGTAATTCTCTCATCAATTATTCGTATATTTGTTTTTTTAACATAAACCGAACGATTGTGGTTTTTTTGTTTCGATCCATTTGCTTCTATCTTTCATTATCAAAGGTTCTTATCATCAAAAATATGAGTCATGGCCCCTCCGGTTTCACTCCATTTTTTTTACTATTTTTATAAATTTGTATAAATAGTCCAGTATGATATATTTCTGAGGTTTTTTCTTCTTGATTTAATGATATACTGTAATTGATTCGCAAGTATTAAGTTAATACTATTAACACATACTTGATCTTTATCCCAAAAAAAGAGAAACACGTTCTTGATCGCAGTAGAAAATATCTAATTTTCATTAATTGTCCAATATTAATTATACCAACCCTCTCACCCATCTGATCTCTAATAATAAGAATTAAAATTTAGGAAAAAAAAGAAGAAAATAATAAGAATTATTTTTTTTGCCTTTTGATTTTCTTTATTCATTTCTAATCTCTTCTATTTGCTTTCCCCTCAATGTTTTTAACAAATGACTTTTGGCTATTTATAATTATCGATACGTATCTTCTTTTTATCATGCATAATAAAATTAAACATGCACGCGCGTCTACATATACTACCAACTTTTGCTCACAATACTCGATTTTCATTAAAACAAATTTTAAAAGTAAAACTATTTAGCATTAGGTCTAATACTTTTCGTAGACTTTATACACAGTTTTTTTTTTTTCTGGATAAAACTTAATACAAGTTGTTGATGATACCTGTAACAAAAAGTATGTCACTTTTTCCTTTTAACTTCTCTGGTTAGCTTCTGATCTGTTTCTCTCTTGTTAACAAAAGACCAATAATCTCTCGATGAAAAAAAGCTAAATGTTATATTCGTCGCTATCTACTTGTATCAATCAAGGTTTCTTACCTTGCAAGTTTTTATGTACAAACAATGTGTTTTGTTTAAATTTATGCATCAATATGTATAAAAAAACTATAGTAGTTTGCTCGAACCTGAACCTGATTAAACCAAAATAGTCATTTTAAAAAACAATGTCATTGTCTAACTAGTTGAACTATGACGCCAATTTTTTTGTAGTTGTTGAAGAAATTTACAAAACTGATCCTAAAAATCTTCCTGAGAAAAAAAAAACACTAGGTGTGGAACTTCACACGCATGTAAAAAATTGTACTGCATGAAGTCCTACATATGTATACATATACAACTATATGTTTGGCATTAGACACTAGACAGTGCCCAAATTGGAGTCTTGCTTACTATGCTATTTCTATAAAAAAAAAAAAATACAAGTAGTCAAGTACATGTAGATGTGTAATTTATACACGCGTGTGAATGGAAGTGTGTTTGTGTGTGGTAATATATAGGTAGTAGTATTTTTTATTTAATACGAAATTTATTTATTAAAAAAAAAAAGAGATCCTTATGTTGACAAACAAAAAAAAAGAGATATTTATTTACATCCAAAGAGCAATAGTTGTCCAAAAAAAAAAGGAGGAAGAAAGAAGCTCTCTAGGGCTTCATGGAATTTATTTTCTGCATTTTATAGTTTAGCTTACACGCACTTTTTAGTTATTCTCTTTGCATAAGAGTTTGGTCCTTCAAGATTTTTACATCGCGAAATTAATTTCATAAAAAACACATTATTGCTTTGGCAGTGTAAAAAAACAAAACTTTTCATCAAAATAGTAAAGAGAAAATCAAACTATTCAAACGAAGGAAACGTATAATTAGTTCCAGATATAAATGACAAAATGGAAGACATTGACAATGTGCTTTTGATAATTATATATATATATATATATATATATATTGTCATAATCTTTAAATATAGTTTATAGTTATTAATTACTAACTCATATTAATCAAATTACATATAATTTTCTATACAATATACCAACCGAATCCAGATAGATTATCGCAGTTGATTAACATTTTCAGGATTCAAATTTTAACTATTTGAGTTATAATTTGATCACTAACTTCAACCATATATATATATAATTTATCTGAGGATTTTGCAACAAAAAAATCTAATCGCAGTAGGTTTCATTATTTTTACAGTTGACTTGACTCACTGGATTATAGATCCAGTGATCACACATTATTAAGAAAAAATTTACCGCACCGCATCATCTCAATTTTTTCTTACTACTATACTAATACATCTGGATTAATCTAAATCATTAAACAGGACGCTATAATAAGTTAAGTTTTCTAGTTTTATGTATATGTACGTACGTACACAAACACACAATAATATTTTATATATACATATATGATATTTAAATGGGCCTAAGAAGTTAAAGTAGATGAAATGAGCATGGTTATGCCATAATTATACCCATCATCTCCATGCATGTCTTTATATATGTACGTGTGTGTTTGATTATTTGTTGTTAGAAAAATAATCATCAATTTTCATTGAACGAACATTTCAAAGATGATTACAACAAATAAAATGAACCATAGTTCAGCCAATTATATTCAAATCATGCAAATCATCATTCTTATTCTATTTTCCACGTTCTTGTATTATGAATGGTACCATAATTATTTATTATTCATTCTATCTCTTGTTACTTTCATATCAAAGTGAACACGGTTATTATGCTTTGTTCTGCTGGTTAATTAATGTCATTGGCTCATTGTTCGATTTTAATAGACCGTATAATAGCATATACTAACTGATTGTAGCGGGATTGACATGGTTAGTGTAGACATCGTAACTAATTTTAATTTTAGTCCATTGCTCCGATTATCATCCATCAAATTCCCAAGTAATTCATTAAATGGTTTCCAATATTATAACCTCCATCAAATTCCTAGTTAACTCATATTTTCAATACCAAATTTTATCCATATTATATCAGATAATTAGAAATGCACACTAGTGAAATATATGATAAAAATCTAAATACTTTTAAATATGTGTATAAAAACATAAAAAGACTTATAGTAGTAATATGTAAAGAGCTAGGTGATCCAAAAAATCAAATTTATGTAATTCCTAATTTAGGAAAACTAAGAGAACGTTTAAGTTTGTCTTTTGTTCGGCAAAGAAGAGGAAGAAAGTAGCTGGAAAAACAAATCATTTTCTTAGCTGATCATATCATTATTTTCCTTAGATTTCAAGAAAACAAAATGAACTGACATGATATTACCAAACTCCAAACTCCAATTTTAAACAAAAGAATGTCATTTTTTTTTTCAAATTATTTTCCCAAACTAATTTAAACAAATCTCCTTCGCTTGTCTCTCAAATTTCCATTTATAATAACAACAATTAAGAGAAACAATTAAATACTTAAAATTAAGGCCTAAACCTTTGCCTGCAAGAGTGGCAAGTGATCTCCAAGCAAGTCGTATCGATCTTCTTCATTGATCTCTCCTTCAACCTCTCTGCTCTCTCCACCTCTTCCCTCGCCTTCTGCCACATCACCCTATTCCCAACCCAAAAACTGTTAACCAAACCGAACCGAACCGGAATTACTTAATTTAAGCTTCTTTACCTTGCACGAGCGAACTCAGATTGAGCCATCTCCATCTCACGGCGAGTCAACTCTCTGACCCTCTCGGCGTAAGCCTTCTCTATCGCCGCAAGCCTTATCTGCTCCGCCGCCTGCCACTTAAGGGCTTCCACACCTCCTCCACCACCACCGCTCGGATGCTCCACCGTGGCCGTTGGGATTGTGCTGAGGCTTATGGAGAGTTTGAGGTCGAGATCGTGGTGGATCATCGTGGTGGAAGAGGACGAACGGTTGTGATCGGTTGTTATAACTGTTGGTCGGAGTTTCCTTAACGGAGATTCCGTGGACGGTGGAGAAGGTAAAAGCTGAAGCTCTTTGTGATGATCTTCTTGTTGTTGTTGTTCAGCCATTTTTTTGGTTTTGTTTTTTGTTGGGATCTAAAAGGCTGCAGTTTTCAATAAGTGGGGGGTGGCAATTACCAATCACTTTATATGTAAGCTGCTTCGTGTCTGTGCACATAGATACCCACTTGAAAATGACGCTTCTAACCCCCTTTGTTGTAATTTTGTGTCGGAAAAAAAAATGATAATTGTGAAATTTGTTGATAGTTAAGTTTTATAGACTGAAATATCTCGATAATCCTCTAACAAACGACCACGGTACCATCATTATGTGAATTTCTTGTGGTTCCATTGATTATCTCGATTGATAAGACGAAATGATTATTATTGTACAACAATTACGATTTTAGTTATACATAATATGTGTGTATACTTTTTAGTTCTATGGTTAAGTTTTTTTATTTCACCGGTTTGGTTTGTTTTATAAACGGATGCTTCCCACTATGACATATTTTTAACAGAAGAATTTAAAATATAAAGTAGTCGTTATTTAAGTTTTATGGTGACAAAGGTGGTTAATTTGTCCAACATAACTACCATTATTTGTTGACAAAAAAAAAATAACTACCATTATTCTCATCTAACATGATGCTTATTATGTATCATCACTCGTAAGCGACGCGTGTACCAACATTTACCACATGTTTATCCAAAAAAAAAAAAAACATTGACCACATGACGACCTATATACAGTATATTTCGTTTGCAATTTGAAAATTACTTCACGTAGAAATAGTTAAATAATGTAGGGAATATTTTATTGAGATTCAAAATAAATATTCACGAGGAAAAAAAATTAGCTATGATTTTATAATGATTTTGATACAAAGTATTTTAATGAAATATGATTGGTAACACAATAACATATCGATATAATCAAACGAATGCTTTTCTAAATTATGCTATTGTTTATTTACATTTGCGTTTATGTTCAAGTTAATAAAACTTGTAGGTTCAAACTGATGGAGCGGTCGGCTATTTATAATAAACGCTCAAAACCCTAAAAATCTTAAAATCTTATAATAATTATAATTAATTAAATAAAATATAATAATGAGAATATTTGGAAATATTTCAAATATCTCGCTGCATCAGGTCTCGCCGGCCAAAAAAAATTCGTCCTCGAATCTTGTATCTGCACTGCATCAGGTCCCACCGGCCAAGAAAGATTCGCCCTCGAATCTTCAACAGGATTTTCACCATTGGAAATCTTCGAATATTCATCTTCATCTCTTTCTTTTGTTTCTGCCCGATTTTCGCACGATCTGTATCTTGTACGAGATTTGCATAGATAAGATCTTCTAGGACTTCTGCACCAAACCCGATTTTTGCATGGATCCGAATTAGCCCTGAATTTGCACGGTTCTGATTCCGTCCGGATTTTGCACGAGTCAAACTCTTGAAAGCATCTTCTGGAAAAACGAAATCAATAACTATGACATCATCTTCATAGACATCATAAATAGGATCATCACATATCTTTCTGTAGATCTCTGTGTCCTCTCTCTCGACAAAAAGACTTTCGTCCGCAAAAAGATAGCTGCTGCCAATTACCATGACATCCAGAATCGTACCTTGATTGAGAAATCAAAGTAGTGGTTCTGATACCAACTGATGGAGCGGAAGCTTCTAGGGATAGAACTAGAGATCCGTTGATTCCCCTAGAAACTTCCGCTCCATCACAAACTTAACGTTATTGACATAACTCATAACTCATAACTCATAAGCTCCAATTGCAAAAGTTTGTAAAAAAAGAAACATTGGAGCAACTTGCACAGAGAAAAATAATGGAGGTTAATTTGGTAAAATGATGGTAGAAACTAGAAAAAATAGTTAAGGTGTAGAGAAAATCTCCGTTGAAGAAAAGACAGAGAAGATGGGATATAACGGATCACGTTATTGAGGCATGAGAGGCTTTTTAAAGAAACCCTTTTCACTTTTTCATCATCTTTCTCATTTCAAATGTTATTATAACTAATAACTTTGCGATTATATATATAAACATATATAAAGATATGAAAATGAGGATGTGGGTTGTGTAATAATTGGAGATGCACGTGGGTTAATGGGTTGCAAAAGCTAGCAAGCTTACTATACTACTAAGTTCGAATATTTGAGCTATTTTTAACAAATTCTTCTCATAAAACGGCTTTCTTTATGTATGATATAAACAGTGTAGTGTCTATGGTTTTGTTTGTTATTAATCTGTTTCTTATGTCTCATATATATATGATATAACTCTGATTCTGATACTATTACAAACAATTTTATTTTTCAAATTTAAAATATTCTATTTTTTCTCTAAATTGTGTTTTAAAACCCTGGCCGATCCATCTAGCCAGTCAAACACTAGTCTGTTTTAGTTATATTTTTTAAATTATAACCTTTTTGATACACTTAAACCAAGAAAAATCTATTTATCATAAAATTACAAAGATTTAAACTCAATCTTTTCATATTGTAAATTCACTAAATTGTCATAATTTTCTGCTGAGAAAAAGCACAGTTCATAAACCGATGTGGTTAATTATTAAAAACGAATTATAAACCGACAATTTATGTGGACCGATAGACCTAAATCGCCTATCTGAACCGGAAGCGCGTGGATTTTACTCTCTTTTAGTTTCCCGCTACATTTGTTCCGTTGATAGGGAACAGCGAAGAAGATTCCCACAAACTCTTCTTCCCTCGCCAAAAAACGAAGATTTTTCAATTGATAAATTTCTTTATAGACTCCATGAACTCTCGAGATCTTGCACTCGTCTCTACATCTGCAATTTTTGGTGTTTTGATTTCAGCTATAGCATTTCGCTTCTTCTCATTAAACCCTAAAAACCCTAATTCCCGAAGAGCAACTTCCACGGAAATCGCCGCAGTTTCCAGAAGATTTCCGGGTCTAGATCCTTTCAGTCCTTTGAAGCGAAAAGGGTTTGTCGGATTTCTCTTAAATTCATCGAATTTCGTTGTTTCTTAATCCGAAATCATTTCTAGCGAAATCTTCTAACTTTTTAAGAAAATCAGATGTTTATCTCGAGCTTCGGGAATTCTATCTATGGAGTAGAAATTTAGGATAAGAAAATTGAAAAAATTAGCTGGAATCTGGTGAATTTTGTGACGAAGACGGTAGACTTTGGATTGCTTTAATGTCGAATTTGTTTTGATTGTTGTCAAGGTACTTATCGTGGGACGATTATTTCATGGCGATTGCATTCCTGTCAGCAGAACGATCAAAGGATCCTAACAGGCAGGTAATTTAGCTGTTGGGATTGGTCATCTTATGTTCAAAGTTTCATTTGAGATTCAACTAGGTAGTTCCTAGATGTAAGGGGTCAATGAGAATATGTTTGCTTTAGTGGAAATCTTCAGTTAAGTTACAGCCTTAATGACGATCATCCATATATTGGATTCTCTTACCTGAAAATAGCCATCTCTAAGTGAAGTTCTATATTTGATATTGCCAAATATGACGGAGAGATCTTTGTTGGTTGTTGTCTTCTGTCTTTAATTGTATTTCAGAAGATTTTTGATTCTTGAAATCTCTTGCAATAACTACCAAATATCTATATATTCTTCCCTTGAAGCTGCTCGATTGTATTCTTTTTTACGATAATAAAGATTTTTATCATCAAAGTGGAGGTACTTTTCAGGTTACAGATTCGGTGTTAAGATATAGCACACTGGCTGATTTTAGAGTTATCTTTCAGCTAGAATTTTGCAATTAATTACCGGAAACATTGGTATTTTGATGTCTAGCACATGTACAGTATAAGGTATGGACTTTAAGGTCTTAAAGGTTAGAATTGGAACTTAGGAATTTGACTTAAGGTTCACAAATTCGAAATTAAATATACATCTACCCATGCCTTCCTTTTGTGACAATTGCATATCCTTTTATGATGGATCATATGAATATGATGCAAAAAGTTTGGATCTCGTGTCCATTCTCATTTTTAAATGTATTCAAAATTGACTATCTTTCCCATTCTTATGCTTCGGTAGGTTGGTGCATGTTTGGTGAGCCAAAATGGTGTAATTCTTGGTAAGATGATGGATCACACTTTGTCATCTGATATCTTTTTTGAACAATATTAAAAATGAGTTTGTAGGGATTACATAGTTAAAAGAACTTTCATTTCTCATTTTAGGGATTGGCTATAATGGTTTTCCAAGAGGTTGCTCGGATGACAGACTTCCTTGGGCCAAGGTATTACTATTACATTCACTTGAAATCAAAGAAGAAATTCGGAATTTCTCTATGTAAAACTCATGCTCTGTCATAAAGTTCGAATTCTATGGCAGACAAAAATGATGTATTTGAGCTACTATCAAAGTTAGGTTCAAGTAGTCTCTAAACTAAAGAGTATGGGTAAAAATAGGATGCACCGGTAAAAAATGAATGTCTAGAGAAGAGCAAAGTAACTTTCCCCTAGACGTTTTCTTAATTTTTTGCTGCCAATTTTCAGAAATCGAAAACTGGGGACCCATTGGAGACAAAGTATCCGTAAGTACTAGTCTTAAATGATGCAAACTACAGATGGTATAATCCTAACCCATTTTGGCTCATTGCTAAGTTCTGATGATTTTTTGTAGATATGTTTGTCACGCTGAAGTCAATGCCATACTAAACACAAACCACGCATCTGCTGCTGGACAAGTTAGTTTCTTTGAACATTGTTTTCTCACATGGGGTTTCTCGCTTGAGCCAAAAGATCAAAACATTTTGAATATTCTGTGCAACAGCTATTTTGTTGAAAATGCTATTAGCTATAGAAAACCGAAGACTCTCAGCTGCAAAGAGATTGAAATGAAAAGTCATATGCAGTTTCTGTTCCAGAATATTTGTGTGTGGATGGTTTATTTAAGTTTGTTTGTGTGGTTCCTCAAATCTTTTGCAGAAGCTTTATGTGACAATGTTCCCTTGCAACGAATGTGCCAAGATTATTATACAGGTTTGTTCTTCTTCAAACTACTCGGATTGATTTGTCAAATTTGGATCCTAATGTACTGTGGTAATGCTATATCGAAAACTAAAACCTGAGTGATCTATTTAGACCGGTTAACTTAATGCAAGTAGATCATCACAATCACATGGCTTGCTTTAATTTGGTTTTCTTTGTTGCAGTCTGGTGTTGCTGAGGTTATCTATTTTGTGGAAAAGATATTAAGTGACTCAGATGTTGCCTACGTAGCTTCTCACAAGCTCTTAGCCATGGCCAACATCAAAGTAAAGCCGCTTAGATTAATAAGTTCATGACTTTTCACTACAGTGGATTTTTTGGGAATCTCATTTTGGTATCTAACTCTGTCTGGAACGAATTGTCAGGTTAGGAAACATCAACCAGAGATGGATCAGATCTTGATCAAGTTCGAAGAACACTTACTCTGACCAGGGACTTAATTGTTTTAATTCAAAATGTAGGGCCAAATACGAGAATCTTAAGATTACTGTATTTCAGACATATTCACTCAAAGGCTGGCTCTTTCTTCTTTTATTATTTCTGTTTGAAAGTTTATAACACAAATTCAAGAATTTTGGCACAAACAGACAGAGAAGCATTACGAATACCAAAGACAATTTACACACGAAAGACACTTATTTTCTTAGACTCTGTAGTTTTCAGGAAGAGGAATAACACCGTCAAAGAAATCCCCAAAATAGCCAGATGGCTCATGGACAAGTCTTGCGATGATGTCTCTGAGAGTGATTAGTCCTTCGAGGTTACCAGAATCATCCACCACATATATCCTATGGATCTTCTCGGCGTCTAGCATCAAGATCAGTTCCTTTAGAGTATGGTTCTTAGTGCAAGCGATGACGCCACTCAGGATAGGTGCTGATTTATCCCCACTCTTCTCCAGATGCTCTCTAACCGCTACTAAGAAGTTCTTCGTTGTGATTGACCTAAAAAAAGATCAAGAGAAAGCATTGACGATTGACCAATGCAGCAAAAACTCGGTATATATTATAAGGATTTATGAAGGATTAACCTATAGTCATGGTAGATCTCTGGTGCAGTGAGGAGAAAGTGAACATCTCTAAGGCTTATGTTCCCTACTGCCTTCTCACTTTTCCTTTCAATGACGGGTATGCCTCCGATTCTCTTTCTCCTCATCAGCTTGAACGCCTGAAGAACTGGTTCATCCTCATAGATCTGAAACAGAAATTATCATCTGTTAGAGAAAAAGAACTCAATGGAGCTATGAGTAAGATTACAAACTGACCTTTATGATATGATCCTTTGACATAATGGGAAGACCGACTTCAGAGAGAGTTTTGATTCCCCAATCCTCAAACCAGTGAAGCCCCACGCATTCTGCCAGCATATGGATAACTCCTGACTGTGTTATTATGTTCTCGATCTTCGCTTCGCCTAAATCAACCACTGGGATGCTCTTCATTTTGTACTTAGAAAGAAGCAATAGCATGGTTAAGAAGGAGTTCTCTTTCTGCAGAGCCAGGAATGGTGCCCATCGGAATGTTCCAGAGATATCTCGAACCTGTCAGAGAATAAACAACGCATTTCAGAAACCGTAATCAGGAAAAAAATATATGGAAAGTGTAATTGTGGGTTATTTTCCCCTTAATAAAGATGCAAGTTTCACCTTAGTGCTCTTGTATAGCTCTGAAGATGTAAGGACCTCAAAGAAGTTTCCAGAAGTTACCGCTGAATCTCCATTGTCCAGAATATCGGCAGTGAAATCATGAGAAATTCCATTGGAAGCTGCAATAGCAGGGCTCCTTGGAGATGGAGGCTCCAACTGTTTTTAAAAGTAGACAAGAAAAGCAAAGGCATGAACTTATATTAGTTCACTTGGACCACATTTTATATGATCGGGACTAACAGGTCGCCTCTTGTATTTTCATGGAGAATGCATAAGAATAATGAAAAACAGGATGTTCGAAAGAGAAGATTAGAAGGAACAATGACCTGATGTAAAAGCCAGACAACAATGCCTGGAAACTCCACAATACCGATGTAGCGATCGATCCAGCTAGCGTCTTCAGGGGCATCAACATCTACAACAGGCGCACTCAAGACCTTGAGTTTCGATAGTGTCTGAACAGCTTCAGCCAAACTTGTGTCTGATCTGATCTCGATGTCTAGATAGAGAAACCAGGAAGAGATATTAAGACCAAGTTTAGACAACAGAACTGAAAACAACTTGTGTAGAAACGTCATAAGTAGATTGTAGCTCTAGTTTTTCACGCGGAAGAGATGCAACAGTAACAATTCTTTTCTTTTTGGTATATTCGAAGATTTTTCAAGAATATACCACAAAAGAGGACTAAGAAACTTAAACCATCAACAACTAGTTCTGATTCCTTAAATCGGACTGACACAAGTATCCGAAAAGTTGGGATTGATTCCAAATTCAGACTTCTAGAACTATCTCTGACTTGAATTTCAATCCAGACCACATATCCAACTGCAATTCATCAACAAATACTTATCAAGAGATCATGGGACCCATCAATAAGGAAATGATCGCATCTCAAAATCCACGATCAATCTCCATACCTTCCATAGATCAATCAACCATCTAAATTTCATACATGATTCAAGATCATCCTGCAAGAATTCATGATCATATATCCAAATAGCGAAAAATCCGTTCCTGTAATCGCTTCACAGTAAATTCTACATACATCTCTGCACACACTTCTTGCCCAAAGTCAATCTTCAAAGCTCATGATCAAACACCCAGATCATCAAATTCGCATACAATTTCGTTACCTTGTGAATCAGAGGAGAGAGGGAAAGCAGAGACGGGGATGCTCTCGAAGCAGGCGTTGAGCTTCTCGTTAGGGCTGAGCTGTGGCTTCTGCTCATCCCAGAGATCTTCCACACGCATACCTAGCTTCGCTTCTGGGCTCGACACGTCACTTCGATGCCCTAAGCTCTCGCTCCTCACTATCTTTATCTCCGGCACATTCGCCATCTTTTCCGGCAAGCTCACAGTGAAAAGGTAACGTCTTTTTTCTCCGGTGACACAAAAAGGAAACAAAAGTCCTCTCTTTTATCCGTCAGAAGTTATCTACAATTGGCTATTTTGATCTTCGAACTGAACTTGAGATTGAAATATCCATTACGATGGAGACACCATAGTAGAGAACTCGAAGCGGAGAAAAGTTCAGAAGAATTAGAATGGACCCTAGTTTCTTTAAATATTTTGAATAAGGCCCTATATGATTTCAATTTATCAAAACTATCCATAGATTTTCAATTTCATTGTAAAGATGCGGGTTCGTTTTGAAATAAAATGGATTTTCATTGGGTGGAACTGTGATTTATTTTCAAGTTTTTGTTTTGGTTAGTGTAAAGGAAATGATAGAGTGTAGCTGTATGTACTGTACTCATTCGAGTAGAATCATGACACGTGGAGGAAGTATTGGTATCGTTTGGGTATTGGTCGTGAAAGCGAAGGGCGATGATTATAATATTTTTCCATTTGTAGAAGTCACAAGTCATACTTATCTCTATCATACGGCCTATATATTCTATTTATTTAATTGGATTAGACTATTTATATATATCCGGCCAAAGATTAGCAGCCGACCTATCATACGGATAACTCTTTTTTTTTTTTTACTAATTTTTCTTTTTGTCTTATCAACAGCTATCTATACTTTTTATTTGTTTTCCATGGTCCCAAAAAAAAAAACAAAATAGGCTTTATATTTATAGCTAATGATGTCTTAATTTGAGACTCCGAGTGGTTTAGAAAGTATCTAGAAAATTTTGCATCTTCTTTCAATTTGTGGAATAACTGATTTGTCGATTATAATCCATGTATAAATGTTTCGCATCTTCTTTCAATTTGTGGGGGTACAAGATTAGTCATTATGAGGATCTAAATTGTCATTGAGCTCCGGAATGAATTTTAAGAGAAATAAATAAACATATCACGCATGACGCACTTTTAGTCTCCCCATTATTTAAATACAAATATTGATCAAAGTAACAACTATACATACACGTACGAGCTATTTAATTAGATTAAATCGTGTAGTTGTTACCTAATATTGTTATTATAGCACTAGGCCAATGTCCGCGCGCATATGCGCGGAATTTTCTTTTATATTGTTTTGAAAACAAATTATTTTTTTACATAGACATATGAAACTATTTTTACAAAAACTAATTTGTTGTATTAAAATTACCTGCAATTGGAAGCGATAGCAGCAAAACCATCGGTGAACCATTCTTAGAAATAAAAGACAAGAATCTTGAAATTCTTAAACGATTTCGCGATGAGCTCCAAGCACTCGTCCGTCACTCACCACCGTCCTCTTCAGCTTTATCTCTTCAAGCCACGTGTACGACGACAACATCGCCTCAATCCAATGATACCCTTAACCTCCCTATTCAAATTTAAGTAAGCAAAATGAGATTTTCCTTTCAATTCGATAAAGACATTTCTCCGAAACGACCGTTCGATCTTCTACAAATCACTTATGTATGGCGTTGAGAAACTTTGAGATCTCTATGATCGAATTGGACAAACCAGGAATAAATTCGGGAAACGTTTGAAGAAAATATTTATAAAAAAAAAAATAACGTTTGAGGAAGAATTAGCCGTACTATTAATAAAATTTTAAAGTAGCTGTAATTGAAAAAAAAAAGATACAGAGCACCACCACATCCAAATCGTATCCTTCTGGTATCTTTGAGAAATCATGAGTTTTGCATAGTTCAAATTACGCCGAATATCGTAACTAATATAAATCTAATGTTTATTAAAATACTTGAAATATAATTCAGGAAATCTTCAAAGTAACTATTAATATATGATCGGTCAATTCGAAAGTTTACTTAATTAAAATTTCATGCTTACTGATTTTCTTTCAATCTTATAAACAACAGAATCACATATAATCGAATTTTAATTTGTATTAAATTTTCTTTTAGCTATTTTTCTTTTTTCTGGATTTGAAAATAAAAAAATATGAAAAAAAATAAATAGAAAACTTCAATGAATTATGAAATAATTTAATATGGGTTATTAAAAAAAAATTAATGAAAGATATAAATGAAAATAATATGATAAAACTTATGAAAGAAAGTGAAGAGTTTTTTTAAACTATTTATTATTTTCATTTTTAATTTAGAAAATATGGACACATATCACTCATAAGAGTGATGAGGTGTCACACTATAGAAAGAGATCCCTTCTCCTTTTATATATATGATTGTAGAACTAATAAAGTATAGTATCGACAACATCACAACAGAGTGAACTGAAACGCAGAGACATTATGAACCAAAACAGTAACAAATATAGTTATTATTATTTTTTTATTTTTTTTAAATAGAAAACTTCGTTACAAACAAAATTCGGTAATTTGTCGAGCACGAAAACCCATACCTGATGGATGCATTCAGCGAGTTGGAGAAGAAGAAGATGACCGAAGAGCTTAGTTAAAAAGACAAATGTTGTTGGAATTCAGTTTTACGATATATTGCATCGACACTTTTCCGGTAATTTTCTGCCGAATCTTTAAGATAGAATAATCAGATTATAAAAGCGATAGATTCGTCGCTGCGAATTAGTGTACTCATATGCAATCAAAATTGGAATTTAAGAAATAGACGTTCAAACTGGCTTGCTTGAACTTGGTTTTTTTTTGGTTAATTTATTTGAAATTGTTGAAAAGGTAAATATTGACTACGAATCAAATGTTTCATATCGAAAGTTCAAGTGATATTTTAGTGTCCATTTGTCGAAGTCATACTTATCTCTCAACCATTTTTTTTATTTAATTGGATTAGACTGTTATATATAAACCAAAACAACAACAAATATTGTTATTACTGAAAACTTTCTAAAAAAAACAAATATTGTTATTACTATTATCTTCGAAAAGGAAATTCCATTACAAACAAAATTAGGAAATTTGTCGAGAAGAAAATATTCGTCACAAGAGAAGAAAAAAAAGGAAAGAATGAGAAAGTTATGGACTAGGATTTAAGAAGCTTGTATATAAATATGTAGATAATGGAAGTAAAATAATGAGATACCAAAGAAAAAACTAAAAGGTAAGAGAGAGATGGCATCGTTGAGAAAAAGAAAGAGATCAAAAAGAGCTTTATACTGGATAGAAAGAAGAAAAAAAGGCAAAGGTGCAACAAGAAAACCAAATATCATCGATGAGTTACCTGAGAGCTTGTTGTTGCTCGAGATTTTCTCTAGGCTGCGTAATCCCAGAGATTTCGTGGCTTGCAAAAGCGTGAGCAAGCGATGGAACTTGCTGATATCTTCTTCTTCTTTTCCTCACACCCCGTGTTTGGCTTTGATCCTCAACACAGAACCTCAATGTGCTACAAACGACATGTGCTTAGAGGGTTGGAAAGGATTCAACTTACACAACTACATGGATCCCGAGTTTGATTCTCCGGTTTGTGTTCTAGCCTCCTGCAAAGATGCCTTGTTGTGCATGAAATCTTCATCTGAACAATTATTCTACATTGTGAATCCTGTGACTATGCAATGGACTCTTCTTCCTGAACCCCGAATTGCGACTTCGATGCTCCCTGTTGGATTAATAGGGAATGGGACGAAAGGCCTATACCATGTCGTCGAGTTGCGGCGCTCTACCCCTTCCTTTTTTTCACTTTTCTTGTTTGATTCTATGCTCGGTACATGGAGTGGCGCTAGGGTTCAACATCCGCCTTGGTCACAATCCGGATGGTGTCCAACTCAGTACCAAGCCTTGGTCTTTAAAGGGGCTTTACATTGGTTAGCAGAGGACGGGCCTGTCGTGGCTTACAACCCTAACGATCGGAGGACATGCCTACTCATCCATCGTTCCCAAGAGATGCGTCATGCTTCTTATGGTGGTGACGCGGTTGTTTCAGAGACCTTAACCGTCTCCATGGGCCATCTACGCATCCTTCAGCTCGTTGCAGCTGCTGATCATCACCATCTCTCGATTTGGACACTCGTGGACTACAAACAATCCATATGGAAACAAGAGCATGATCCTATCTCTTTCAATGACCTTGCATGGCTGCAAGACTGGACATCATCTACACAACACAATATGTCCCCCCTCCTCACGTCACGTTTCATGACGCATCCAGAAACCAGAGAGCGCATTCTTTCTCCACAGCCTTTATGTTGTCATCCATACAATCCTCTGCTCATTTACTTTTGTTTGCCCGAAAACATCGTCTCTCTTGACGTTGCAACAAAGAAACTGCAGTTAATTACCAGACTCAGCAAAAGTAGCACAGAAGGCGTTTACTGGAACCAATATGACAAGGTGATACCAATGACAATGCACTTAGATCCCTCTCTAGTTCCAGACCATGGCCACGTACTGCAGCCACGCCGTAAACACAGATTCTTCAGAGTTTAGATAGATCAAATGGAAGTTAGATGCCATGTTTCGTCAGACTTCTTGTTTTCAGATTTATTGATTACTAAGCACTTATGTTTCTCCTTCTAACTGACTTTAATATATAAACAAAAAAGATTCTTACAAGGTTTCATTATCAAAATCTCCTTTATATAACAGTTACCAAATTTATCTCCCTTCTAAACTCAATTAAAACCCCACAATTCCAGGTGTATAAATCTATTAAGGCATGGAGCATAAGAGGTTCGACCATATATGACGCTAGATATATATGACTAGAAATAACAGGATCTGTACCTCGACGAAGAGTAGGAAACTGAACTTGCTTGGTAGTGCTATCCTGGAAAAGAAAGAATTCTACATAAAATGTATATTTTGGTTCAGCAAAAAGCAAAACAAAACAACCTTCCTCTAGTCTCAAGAGTTATCAGACTTCTCTCCTTGTTTCAAGCTTGGTGTAGCCGTGTAGATATCTACCAGTTGTTTCAACTGAATAGAATCAGGATTTTCTGATTAGAAAGCAGGAAAAAATGGTCTATCATGCATAAGAGTAGATGAAAATAAGGTCTACTTGTCTAATCATAGGCAAAGATAGCATGATATATACATCCTGCAAGCTTTTTATCCATACCAGCCACAAAAGAATCGCTACTGTGAACCAAAAGCATAGGAAATATGCAAGAGACATTATATCCAGCACTTTGAACGTAACTTCAAAAAGAGATATACTTTTCAGTTTTCAACAGATTCAAGATGCCATAGGACATACAAGGATTTGAGCCTATGCAGTTCTAGCAAGTGCTGCAAATACAAACATGAAAAGAAGAACAACGAATACACAAGGTGAATAACAAGTTCTTGAGAACCTGAAAGTTTGTATGGCATATGATATGGATGATCAATGCCCCATTTTTAGAACCTCCAAGTGTAAAATCATAGATATTAGCTAGAACCATTATACTATGACAGCCAAGTAAAGTGATTCTGACCTATCTCTGGAACTGCCCAACATTGGTAAAATAAAACTGAAAAACAACATTTAGGGAGATGACTATTGCTTAATTAAGCAAGAAAAATGGAAAGATAACCGAAGACATCCTTCTGAATCTGACATAATAAAATTTCAAAATTCAAGAAAGTGATCCCATAGACAAAAAAAAGAAGAAGTTAAAACAATTGTCTAGCAACAACAAGTTTTCCTTACATATTAGCTTGCATGTCATAAATCCCACAACTTGTGTCAGGGACGACTCAAGTTTGACTTAGGGATGTTTCAAGTTTCTTTACTTATAGAAAAAACAGAGTCTACAATAATGAACCATATGTGATCTTAGTTCAAGTTTTTTACATCCCAAGCAAATATATAAATGATACCTCCAGGAAAAGACTCTCGGTGGAATGTAACAAGATCTTCTAGCACACTGTTAGGTAACGGAACAGGTTAAAAAATGCAGTGCGCTTGACCTTCGGTAGATGGTTCATCGGGGAATAGGTTTGGCATATCGTGTCACGTGATTTGTTCCAATTCCTGAAGTATATGGACAAATCAGAAGATATGAATTTGAGAAACTGAATACTTAAACTAGGTAGGAAAACAAGGAAATCAACTTAATATAGGATACCTACTCTGGTATCTTTATCAAGATAATCGAACAAGCTTGAATGTATGACTGAAAGAGACCATATTATAAGATTAAAATAGTTTTTACACTAGAGACTCACCATTTGAAATTCTGCTAAACAGATGAAACACAAGTTTACTAGGACAACACATAGCAGATGCATACATCATAGTGTGTACATTTCTCAAATTACACTAGAAATTTTTTTTTGATGCATCTGCATAAAACATTTGTAGAAGCAAACAGTGTGTCTTGCTAGGACAAGACCCACTAAAAAAGGCCATAGGACAATATTGAGAAAGCAAACACCAGACTCACCAAGCATCCTGGAACAATGCCTCACGGCAGTCGCATGTGTAGTTATCACCTCAATTAGCATATGTCACCACCTCTTCAGGGCTAAAGAGGCAGCTGACCAATCTGAGGATTAAGCAAGACAAAACCACATATGCAGTTGATCAGCCTGACTGTAAGAGTTGAGCAGTCCCGTGCAATCTCAAGGTTTAGATTGAACGAGAAACCTAAGATCAAATCGTGGAACCTGACAATAAATTTGTAGAAGGAGGACACACGGGACTGCTCAACTCTTACAGTCCAAGATCACCAGGGATCATGCTGACCGTGAGACTCCCAAGACACCCAACCCTTCAAGCAAAAACCGGACCAGACCCAAACAAAGTGGGATACAAGGAAAATCCGGAATTTGGAAGAAAAGGTTACCGATTGAAATCTCGAAACAGAGCCAACAAGGAAGGACTAACCGAAACCACCCACCACAAAAACCTATTAACCCGGAGAAAAAAAAGCTCCAACACGAACCACCAAGGAGAACCCGGAGAAGAAGCATCTTTAAAAGACCATGGAGAGAAGAACCAGAACCGACGAAGCCAGAACCGCCTCTACCTTCACCAGGGACCAGCTTCTTAGCCTTCCTTCAAACAGATGGCACGAAGCACATCGAAGAAAGAAGAGCATCGTCGATTGACACCCCCCTGCCTCTCTTAACAACCGGAAGGATCCGCCGCATCGCTAAGTAGACACCACCGACGAAGTCCTCGCCGTAGATCTAGGATTTACAATCCCACATCTCCGTCTATGGCTCGAGAAAACAGTATGTAAACCTTGATTCTGCTTCGGATTTTTTGTGTTTTTTGTGTCTCTTCTCTTCACAGATCTTCTTCATTTCTTCCACTTCGGAGAAAAGAGGATATGCGATCTGACTCGCGACCATATTGTATTTTACAATAAAAAATAAATGAAAAATAAAAAAATAAGAGTCCACCAATGACATAAATACGCGTCTTCTTCTCTTCTCCCTCTCTCTCTTGGCTCACTGCGAATTCGAAATGGTGGCTCCTCGAAGAACTCAGGTTACTTCTCTAACAGAGCTCGACGCCTCTGACGATCGTCGTGAATTTCTACTGAACTTCTACGGCACCAACTTGGAGGTCACCGTTACTGAGCGCACTTCGGCCGTCCGGGATTGGATTCGCAACGTGAGACACCACGGTCGCAGGTTCCTTCGTGTTCGGCGTTACGTGATAGGCCTCGGTTTAGGAGGTGAAACCAATGACTCATTCTCAACAGTAAACCTCTGCTGTGGCCGTCGGATTCTCATCATCCAACTCCACCGCCTCCTCAGCCGGCGTCCTCGCCGTCGTGGAGTTCCGCCGATTCTTCAAAGCTTCTTCGACGACAGACGCATGTTTTTCGTAGGGATTTCAAACCGCGATCATGCGAGAAAGTTGGGAGGCTCGGGCATAGCGATCCGTCGGGTTTACGATCTTCAGGAACTGTTCTACTATGCAAATGAAATCGCCTCGTACACTGAAATTGTTGAAGCTGCTGGTATAGGTTCCTCTTACTCGCGTTTTGCATTGAATCCTGCTGTCACCAACAGAAACTGGACACATTCTGAGCTAGATGACGAGCAGATCACTCAAGCGGCTGGAGATGCTTTTGTGCGTTCCAAAATTGGTAGGAAGCACAAGAATGACCTGTGAGTATCCTGATTTCCACCACTAAAAACTTACTACTATGATATACCTACGATATGTTTGTTTCATGATTTGAATTTCATGATATTTTGTTTGGAACTGGAAATATGATAGTTCAAAAGGTTACTTTGGTTTGTGTTTAGTATGGCATTGAAATCTCATGACTGTGTTTGAATTTCATGGCTGTTTGAAACTGGAAATATGTTAGTTCGATAGTTTAGGGTAATAACTCAGCCACAGACAGCCAGCACCAGAGAGTTGGATCAAGACATTGGCTGGCAATGTTTCTATTTGAAGATGTCAGGCACCACAATTAGAAGCATCTTCGAACGGAGGTGATCGAGAGAGACTCACACTCTGTAACAAATGCCTTACAAGTTGCAACCCAAAGGTCAGTAGTAGCTTGACGTATGCGTCCTCGAAGGTCCCTGCACTCAACCACGTCCAAAAGTTGCATTCCGCCAGAGAACAAGTTGCTCCATAAGAAGAAAGTATCTCCTACAAGGTAAGACAAACAAAAAAAAAGAGGAGAAGCTAACTTAGACTATGAAGCCGTTTTGAGAACAAAACCTTGAGCTTCTCCTTCATGGGTTGAAGGAACACAAACTCTTGAACCGCATTATGAATTCACATGGACAAAGAGGGCCTAAAAGAGGACCATCATTGAGAAAGAAGGTATTTACTACATCCTTTCTAGGGATTTACTAACCTGAGTGAGACATATTGAGCAACATCCTTAATTAATTCTACAGAAGAGAATGATTCTAGGTGCCTGAGGGTAATAACGGAAAGCAATCCTCCTTCCGGCTAAGTTGACCACTTCTTCCCTCGCTTGCAGAAACACTACACTCAAGAGACCTACGATCAGAATATTTAGGCTTGAAGATCGTTTGGAAACGCGTGCTCCCATGGCCATACTCTTGACTGAAAGCTATAACACACATAAACCAAACAAAAAGTCTATATATTTGAAAGTTGACACAAGTACAAATTCAGTAAAAAAATATATAAAAAAACAATCTAATAACAATGTCCCCAATTCTCTGACAAGTAAATAGAAACGATAGCGGAAGCCAAAAGAAGCAATTATCTATACTACAACTATTAAAAACCTAAAATACACCCCAACTTAATTTAAATCTATACTTATTAACCGCGCGCGTGTGTCATGTGCATTTATTTAGAGCATTTTTAACTATTAAAAACCTAAAATCTCAAGCACTTTTAGATATTACCATATATATATACCATTGGGAAAATTACATTTAAAGAACAAACAACAACAAAAAATCAAATATGACAAAATGGAAGACATTAACAATGTGCTTTTGACAATCTTATATATTGTCATCATTTTCAATTATAGTTTATATTTATTTATTACTAACTCATATTAATCGAATTTACATACAATTTTCTATACAATATGACCAACTGAATCCTGATAGATTATCGCAGTTGATAACATTTTTATGGGTACATATATATGATAGTAACTCTCATAGAATATATAATGCTAAATATTCCTATTCTATCAAACTCGACATTTTTCAGGATTCAAATTTTAACTATTTGAGTTATTTGATCATTAACTTCCATTATATATATAATTTAATTATCTATGGATTTTGCAACAAACAAATTTATCAAAATGTTAACTCATCTTCAATTTAATTGGACTATTCGATAATCCAAACACCTGGTTATAAAAAAATAAAACATGACCAACCGACACTAGTTTTTACTAGCTAGTTAAATATATGTATTTGAGAATCTTAGTATTGTTTTTTTTTTATTAATAGCATCCATCCTAATCGCAGTAGCTAGCTAGTGTTTTATTATTTTTACAGTTGACTCACTGAACTAGATCATACATTATTTCCTGATAACGTGTGATGAGTAATCACAAGTTATCAATAAATTTTTTTACCGTATTACTATACTAATACATCTGGATTAATCCAAATCATTAAATAGAACACTATAAAGTTAAGTTTTCTAGTTTTATGTATATGTACGTACGCACAAACACATATGTATATATATATATATATATATATGATATTTAAATCGACCTAAGAAATTAAAGTAGATGGAATGAGCATGGTAATGCAATAATTATACCCATCGCGCCCCATGCATGTCTTTAAATATGTACGTGTGTGTTTGATTATTTGTTTTTTCAGAAAAATAATCATCAATTTTCATTGAACGAACATTTCAAAGATGATTACAACAAATGAAATGAACCATAGGTCAGCCAATTATATACAAATCACGCAAATCATCATTCTTTTTCTATTTTCCACGTTCTTGTATTATGAATGGTACCATAATTATTTATTATTCACTCTCTCTTGTTACTTTAATATCAAACATTTAACTAACTGAACACGGTTATTATGTTTTCTTCTGCTGGTCAATTAATGTCATTGGCTCATTGTTCGATTTTAATAGTCCATATAATAGCATATACTAGCTGATTGAAGCGGAATTGACGCAGTTTTTTTTTTTTTTTTCATTTGTGTATCATTTTTGCTTAAATTTTGCTTATGTTTTACCTTTTTTTTATCATCTTGCTTTTGTTTCTTATTTCAAAATTTCAACAATTATAATGTATTATTGATTAATGTTGTAATCAAACATATGTACAAAAGACAATGTTTTAGACCATTACCCATTAGTTAACAAACTTTTGGCATAAAAAGAAACATCAAAAATATATTTCCGGCAATAAAGGATTGACGATCTATTTTTCCCTCGGAACTATCATATAGCACCATATGTATGTATGATCTGAATTGCATATCACTTAATTACAAATATAAATCTCTATCTATGTTAAAATGATTTAACAGTTCTGTTAGTGTTTTAATATTGAAATTTCGTGTAATGCGCGAGCATAAACCTAGTAAGTTAGAAACAAATACATGATTGCGTTTAGTTCGCTTTCTTCCTGCAAAATAATCTTTCCATCCAAATCAACCAAAATGTTGCGGACCTCTTCTCAGCGAGCCATTAGAGGGAGGTTTGTTGTTATTGTATTTTTCTTTTTAGGATGAGATACACATCATCCCCGACCTCAGTTATATAGTATAATTTTTTTTGTAGTATTTTTTTTTAACCATGGGTTTTGCACATAAACGGAAAAAGGACCACACTGTTTTAGAAAATAACAGTCTACCCAAACAGAGAAGCTATATCTAATGTAAAAGAAAGTCATGTGAGTCTGTGGGAACGAGTCTGTGAGTATGTGTCAAAAAATTGGATAGATAGGAATTTTTTTTTTTGTAAAATTATTAATTGGAGTGGTTGGGAAAAAAAAAATTTTGGGTAAAATTAGTAATTTATTTAACTAATAAAATGCATCCCATAATTCCACAAATGATCACCATTAGACTTGTTCTTTTTAATTTCGGTTTTGCTGAATAGTAATGATTAGATTGTTTGAGTAGTTTTTGGTTTTAATTTTTACTTTTTACTTTTTGGTTTTTGGTTTTTGGTTTTTGGTTTTTAGATTTTGGTTTTTAAGTTTTTAGTTTTTGATTTTGTTGTAGATTTTAGTTTTTGAAAAAACTTAAATGGTGATTTTTTTAGTTTTTGGTTTTTATCCACATATATAAATATATATAACTATAAAATATGCTTTTTTGTTTCTATTCAATGTTTTTATAAAAAAAATTCACATAAGTTTATTTCATAAATTGTTTAAAAACAAGCACATTATTGCATCAAAACAACAAGCACAATATTTGTTTAATATTAATTGGCAAAAGTATAAATCATAAAAAAAGACAAAATATTAATTTAAAAATAATAATTCATGAAATCTGATAACTAATTAAAAAAAAAGTATTTGTTGATATTGTCATCCAGGAAGGCCCAGAATATGAATGTTTTGATCACCCTCAACAAATATTCTAGTTTGTATTGTAAGTTTGCCAGAAAGATCAAGAAGGATGTGCCTTGGAATGGTGAAAGGATTGTCAAGTTCACTCCAATGGATCCAAAATCCGTTTTCAGCTCATCAAATTACATAGTGTTAGATGATCTGTTTATCACACCTATGAACTCATCCTCAACAGTTTCATTACTAAGCAAGTTGCAGATGAACATTAGTGTAATGATATCGATGAGCAAGTGATTAACATTAGCGAAACAGAGGTATGCTTTTACTTCTTCTTTCTATCCTTTTTTATTTTTAAGAAATCTTATTACTTTTGATCTGACTTTGTTAGTTTACCGAGGGCTTCCTTGAACACAACTTGTGCATTAACCAATGGTCTCTCCAACTTCCTTTCAAAGAAGAAGCAACTCAATCGAAATCTAAGATAGCAAAATCTGAAGGAAAAAAAACCCCCCGAAGCACGGCTCTTGTTACTTATGGCCATTATAATCCGCAAGTGTAATTGTTTTGGCTTAGATTATTATCTCCATGTTTCCTTTCCAAATAATAATGCATACAGTTTCATTCTTTCATCTTCTTGTCCACAAAGGTCTTCCTTCATCTTCATCTTAAGCGCGGGTGCGCTAACAGAACACTTTTTATCCTCAAAGCATGACTTGCCTTGTTCGGCTGCTCTGCAAAGCTGTGGATCCAAAGGAACTTTCCCGAGAAACGGCACTCCCATATCCTGACACATTCTCTCTGCACCGCCTCCGCTGTTGTCAAACACTTGGCTGCAAGCCACGACATCGAGAAGCTCTGGAGCATTCTCTCTTATGCAAGAGATCATGTCTTGTGTCACGTCGATGGAGAACTTGAGATAAACCGCTCATGTTCTCTACAACTCCTAGCACAAGGAAATCGATCTCTCCTCAGTAAACGTCTCTTAAGAAGTGTTTGATGAGGCCGTTTTTGCGTGGACCTTTCCAGATGGCAGGTTCATGATCAGTCTTCAGAGTTGGGGGGGGATCATAAGACCTATGGACATGACATCGAGGTTGTTCCACATAAACAGGGGACCATCCGAGGTTGCTCTGGTAAATGTCGTAACCGCATGTCTATGTCCATCAGGCCTACTTGATGGTCCATGGCAGCCAGGCCAAACGAAAGCTGAGCTGAGAAAGTGCTCTTACCCACAGTCCCACACCATCAAATTCCCAAGTCATTCACTAAATGGTTTTCAATATTACCTCCATCAAATTCCCAGTTAATTCATTAAGTTCACTCTTTTGTTTTTTTTTACATTTTTGTTTTTTTCAATACACAATTTTATCTATATTATTTCAGATTATTAATTTTAAAAAATAGAAATGTACTAATAATATATATGATAAAAATTTAATTACTTTTTTTAATATGTGCATAAAAATCATAAAACGACTTATAGTAGTAATATGTAAAGAGCTAGGTGATCCAAAAAATCAAATTTATGTAATTCCTAATTTAGGAAAACTAAGAGAACACGTTTAAGTTTTAGTCTTTTTTGTTCGGCAAAGAAGAGGAAAAAAGTGGCTGGAAAAATAAATTTCAAGAAAACAAAATGAAATGACCTAATATTACCACAAAATAAAATTTTAAACAAAAGAATGTCTTTTTAAAAAAAAAAAAATTTCCTAAACTAATTTAAACAAATCTCCTTCTCTTGTCTCTCAAATTTCCATTTATTATAACAATAATTAATAAGAGAAACAATTAAATACTTAAAATTAAGGCCTAAACCTTTGCCTCCAAGAATGGCAAGTGATCTCCAAGCAAGTCGTATCGATCTTCTTCATTGATCTCTCCTTCAATCTCTCTGCTCTCTCCACCTCTTCCCTCGCCTTCTGCCACATCACCCTATTTTCAACCCAAAACCGTTAACCAAACTAAACCGAACCAGAATTACTTAATTTAATCATCTTTACCTTGCACGAGCGAACTCAGATTGAGCCATCTCTATCTCACGGCGAGTCAACTCACGGCATTTTTATGGCTGGAACGGATGCCCAATATTTGTATTGCCAGAAGAAACCTCACCCGATTATTTGGATGGGTCATCTATAATTAATAGAAGTTTTACGAATCATTGTCTAAAACAGAAATTCCATAATCTACAACAAGGAACTAGGTAGAACATTTATCTAAATTAAGATTTTGACCTAATTAAATTAATATTTTTTTAAATTAATAAACTATTATAGTCTCAATACTATGAATTTATAGAAGTTTTACTATAGAATGTGTCGAAATTTTTTTAATTTATTTTACTAATTTGTGTATATTAATTTTTCTTTTCTCATCTATAACTAATTATGAATATACTAGCTACTCATATTACTCATTAATCTATAAAGATTTGTTTCCTTAAAGTTGAAATCACATGCCAGAAGGAAATATTTGAAATCAAGTTGTGCCAAAAATATATTTATATATAGAACATTAAACATCGCATGTGCTCTATCAGCATAGTTAGTCAAACACTCAAACTTATACAATCCTTTCTACGAGTCATCTAGCGGTCTTGATTAGTTTGATAATATCCAACGGTTAATAATGGATAATACTATGTGATCGTCTTACACCTGTGAACACACGATAAACCCTAAAAATAATAATTTTGAAAAGGAAATAATTGGACGGCCGTGTATAAAGATTAAAAGACAATCGACGAAAGGCCGTAAACGAAACGCGTCTTTGCTTTCTCATTGAGGATTTCAGAAGATTCCGTAGTTGCTCTTCGATCGATCTCTGTGGCTCGTTTGATCGATATCTTCTGGATTCCTTTCTCCAATTCGCCGTCCGGTAAGACCTTCCGGCATCTCTCAGAATCCGGCGGAAAGGAAGGAGGCGTAACTCTTCCTGGAATTGACTTTTAAGCCTTTCCAGATCTGATTTGTTTTCATCGAGATTCTCTCTTTGGTTGATTGATCTGATTTTTTTTTGTGTTCTATAATTGAAGATTAATAATCAAGCTATCGTCGAATCTTCTGATCGCTCGTTAAGATTTCTCCTACGGTTTTCTTATCTTGGGTGTTCTTTTTGTGGCGTTTGGTGATCTGGGGTTTTTTGTTCCTATCGTGATTTTTTCGATTGTTCATTGAGAAGAATTCTGGTTATTAATACGATGGCGGCAGGAGGGGTTGAAGTTTCCAGAAGTTCTGTCGCTGTTGATTGTGCTCGTGATTTTTATTCTCGCCAGGGTGGTAGAGACGGTGAGAGGCGTCAAACCAAACGACCCAACGATCTTGATCGCAGGTGGAAGGATGGGAGACGTGATTCATCTCAAAGAGGAGAAGTTCGAGAGGAAGATGGTGTTCAGCGACACCCTGAGAAGAGGAGGAAGTGTTCTTCTGTTGCATGGGAGAGAGAAGATAAAGTGGTTCGAGCCACAATTAATGAGAAGACCATAGTATCCAAACAGATTGTTGATGTGGCTGCTACTAGGAAGAAGATATCTTCTGAGGATCAGGTCGGTGTTCTATCCCCAGAGTATGTTTCTACAGTGTCAGTGCCGCCTGTAAAATCTCAATTGTCTGGCCAACATCCTTTTGATGATCTTGAGGAGGGCCAGTTGGAGGACGAGCAGGTGGTTCAAGCACCAAATATTGCTACGTCTAAATGGGCTACGTGTTTGGAATCCCCTAAGGAGTTTATAACTGATGATGTTAGGAATAGCAGATGGAATAGGAGCAGTTTGAGTCCTGAGAGCGGGGAATTGCCAGTGGAGGTATCTGAAGAACGACGATCCAATTCATCTGGGTCCCGTAGTGGATGTCGCAGCCTAGAACCCCTTAGTGCTCATGAACATTCAGAGCATGAGTTAGAGGGTCGTATGGATACGGATGTTGGTGAAGCAGAATGTTCTACGTCTGATTTTAACGAGTCAGAAATTGATGAACCAGAGGGAGGCTTGAGCATGCTTTCTGGTAGTAGAGATGTAAACGAATACCAGAAGCTTAGTAAGATAAATGAAGGAACTTACGGTGTTGTCTACAAAGCTAAGGACAGGAAGACAGAGGAGATTGTAGCACTCAAAATGATCAAGATGAACATGGAAGATGAATATGGATTCCCATTGACATCTTTGAGGGAAATCAACATTCTTTTGTCTTGCAGTCACCCATCGATTGTGAACGTCAAGGAAGTTGTGGTGGGAAACGGTGGTAGTGTTTTTATGGTCATGGAACACTTGGAACATGACTTAAGAGGCGTAATGGACAGGATGAAACAGCCTTTTAGCACCAGTGAGGTAAAATGCTTGATGATACAGCTGTTGGAGGGTGTGAAATACCTCCATAGCAACTGGATTATCCACAGGGATTTAAAACCATCGAATCTTCTAATGAACAACAGCGGAGAGCTGAAAATATGCGACTTTGGAATGGCTCGCCAATATGGGAGTCCTATCAAGCCCTACACCCAGTTGGTTGTTACACAGTGGTACAGGTGAGCAATCTGTCGGACACCAACTTTTTTAATTGTTTGTGAGACTTGCAAGCTGACCAAATACTTGATGGGTTTGTGTTGCAGGTCCCCAGAACTTCTTCTAGGAACAAAAGAGTATTCAACCGCAGTTGATATGTGGTCGATTGGGTGCATTATGGCTGAATTGTTGTCTCTAAAACCTCTATTCCGAGGGAAAAGTCAGAATGACATTGACCAGCTTCAACAGGTAATTGTTGTTTTTTTTTCTAGTTTCTTTATACCCTGTTTCTCTGATTAGTGTTTATTCCCGGTAGTAATGAGGGCTTGAAATATCTGCACAGATCTTTGCGGTTCTTGGAACACCAAGTGAGACAATCTGGCCTGGATTCACGTCGCTGCCAGGTGCAAAAGCCAAGTTTCGTAAGCAACCGTGAGTAATCCCTTATGTAGTTTTAACATGGTTTTATGATGTTGTATATGTTGCTCGTAACAGGTTGGTCTGATTAATCCGTGTCTTTATTGCAGGTACAATTTACTACGTAAGAAATTTCCTGCTGCATCTTTTACAGGAGCTCCAGTTCTTTCAGAATTGGGATTTGATTTGTTGAACAGATTACTGAATTTTGACCCTGAGAAGCGCCTTACAGTTGACGAGGCTCTTAGCCATGGGTGGTTCAATGAAGTACCTCTCCAGAAATCCAAAGAGTTCATGCCGACATTTCCTTCAAAGCGTAACTGAGAGCTAAACTAATATTTATGGGTTCACGGAAGTCATTGGTCGTGTTCTTTATCTTTCATCCTTACTCTTACTTTGTGATTCTTGTCATGGGCTTCCAACCAAGAGGAGATTGGGGAACTTGCTGATCTTTGTGGTGCGGGAAGTATTGATGAAGTTGCATTTGGATTCATGTGTAAATATGAGTGGTCTATGAAACTGCAAGGTGTGTGGGTCTTTCTCTCTTCCTCTTCTCGTCTCTCATTTAATTCTCCTTGTATTAGGCTGTACACTATTTTAATTGATTATAGTGGAGAGACCCGTTTAGTTTTCAGTTTCTTTCTTAAATTAAAACAGTCTTTCTTGTCCTCATATTCCTTTGTGTTATCTTCTTCACGAGGTAAATTACTAAAGGGTTTACCCAAAAAGGGGGAAGGGGACTTGCGATCTGTAAGTTAATTTTACTTTTGCCATCCACAACATTACATTAACTTGTAGTCATACCTTACCCTTTCCTCATTTATTCTAAAGGGTGGTTCTTCTTCTCTTTGATATCGTTGTTCCCGTATGGTCTGAACATTTTTGACCATTTATGATCTGAACTTGGTGCCTCCCGGTGAGTAACCGATGCAGAAAAGGCTCAGCTTGATAATTTTTGATTTTTTTTTGGACGTCACTTCATTGTTTCTATTTGGCAGAGAGAGAGAGAGAGGGTGACCTGAGATTCAGAGTCGGTATCAAGCAAAAGTTTGAGTGAGATCCCCTTGATTGCTCACAAGGCGATCACGGGGATGGTTTTGTATGGTTTCTTATCAACAAAAACAGTAATGTTTTTACTTTTAGACTTGCATGTTTTTGGTAAAGTTAGATGACAACGATGAGATTTATGAGTCATGTCAAAATTGAATGTCGCCATAGTCAGAGTTTCTGAAGAAGTCGCTGGTATTGGGATGAAGATGAACAGGAGCAGACTACCTATTGTATCCTTGATATTAAAATATAAGAAAAAGGAAATTTGATGACTCGAACATTGCGAGTATAAGATGTCATACTCAGAAAGTTGTAAACGTTTCACATGAACAACATTTTGTACACAAAACCAATTATGCAACTCTCATGTGTAACCGTTTACACATTTGTGATCTCTTTACCTAATCGGATTCGTCTTTTACCAGTCGCTACCTCTCAAGCATCTTCTGTCTTTCTTAACCCTATAATCTTACGAAACTCGGCTATTTCTCATGTCTTTCTATTTTGCACTTTATTGTTTACAATACTCTGACCTCGGAAAACTATTTTTTTGGTAGTTTGTATTTTCTTTTTTTTTTTGCTAAAAGTAGTTTGTATTTTCTGTATTATTTATTTATTTAACATTAATTAGCTAGTTTTAAGTAGTTTTAAGTCACTTAACTTATGAATTTAAATGATCTTAGTTACAACTTAAATTATAAGGCGATTCGTACTCAAATATTGTTGTGTCCCCTGCACCCAAATTTAAATTTACATATATCTCTTACCAAAAGCAAATCATTTATGGATATTATTAGGAGATTCATGCGGCTCTAGCCTAATTCATTTTTCGATCCACGAAAATCAATATCAAATGATTAAACCCTTTTTCTGTCCTAAATAAATTTAACTCTAAGCTCTTAGTGAATAGTGAATACTATTCAAGTGAATGAAAAATTAACTTGTAATACTAGTGAGATGAATTGAACTAGTATGTAATACGTACGATGAATTGGGGTGACTTGAAAATACATGTTATCAATGTTGAGAGATTAGTTATATATGGTTTACCACTTCAAATATCATAAATGGTAAGAATACCCGGTTCTTTTATTAATTTCGTAGATTTTTTATTCAATCCATGATCAACTGTTATATAAAAAAAATCAATAGTCATGTATCAGCCTATATAACTAATGAGTTTGGGGATTCTATAATTAGTATATAAAAAAAATTAAATGGAGAAATGGTACAGTCATGGCTACTTTTGTATAATTGGAGCAAAGAGCTATTGCCCTAAAGGGGACAGTAGCTTTGGTGACTCATCCTAGTTTGCCAACTAGATTGCAATCCACACACGTGGCGCAAACCCATTTCGTCATTTTTCCAAGTTAGGATTCTTGGGTTTAGGGACTTTTACGGCCTTCAAGACGAACCTAATTCTCTCCTCTTCTCATCACAACCCCCAAATATCTAACTTTTGTTGGCGGATTTTCATTCGTCGAACATGCTTGCTTTTGTTTACGGAGTAATTAAATTATTGAAAGAGATCTCCTATGGTTTCTTCAAATAACACTAATAAAATAAATTTGCAGATGATAGTAGTTTTTGTTACGAAAAACTGTTGGCGGAATGTGTATTACGGTATCGGATACTAATTAATTATACAATTAGGTATAAAAGTAGCAGGTGAGATTCAAAACGTAATCAATGGTTTCTTTTCCTATGTATCAATTTTTTATCAGTGTCTTTGAAAAGCATACTCCTATATTATATATAATCTAAAGATAAGAGATTATCCGCCTTCTACTTTTAGAAAGTAAATTCGGCCCCTTCGAGTTCGGTTATAATAATCACTATATTCCTAGGGACTTCTGTAAAGGGAAACCCTCCAATTATCATGTAGAAATTATATTTATATCATGTACTATTTATAGATGGACACCATTTTTAATTATTAGAGAATTTTAAGGTTTATAACTTTATATATTATAGGGTAGGGAATGTAAATATTTTTATACGTTATACAAGAGGAGTGGCGTAAATCTTGGTCGATTCATATACCTTTTGAACCCTCCAATTATCATATATAAACTATATGTATATCATTTACTATATCTATATATAGTATAGATTCGTACGTACACCATTTCCAATGGAACTAATGGAAGCACATTTGAAATATATTTATTTTTTCCCCGAATTTAATTTGAGATTATCTATATATTCAAGTTCAAGTTAATAACTTGACACGCACCAAAGATATGAAAATAATGTTCTTATAGCAAACTATAGGTAAATGGTTGGGAGAAACATTGTAATTACAGCTCATGCATGTCAATCGTTATCACGAAAACATATAATCGATTAATTGTTTTGAAGTGGATTATAATATATGTGATCCTCATAAATGTCTTAATCGGAAGATCAACAAAATTATAGAACCCAATCATAATTTATTAACATATACCTATATGAGTTGATAAGATTTGTGAAGCTTATCTGATGAAACATACCAAATATTCAAATTATGTAGGTATTGTGGTAACCTATATGGGATGTGCCACGTGCTCCAAGAGACATACTTAAAAGAGGATTAACATTTTTGCTACCATACTTTATACAAGTAAAGTAACTAGCTACCAAGCCTTGTCCACCAATCAATGAATTTACCTACATTTCTTTTCCCAACATAGTAATTATGTTAGATATATTTGAAAAGTCTAGCCAAGTCAGAGGAGAGGACTCGGATCTACAAAGGAAACTAAATGTAAAACCTTTATCTGTAATATTACGAGCTAAATAACGCGGACTACTCCTAAAACAAGGAAGTCATCTTGATAAGGTCTATATAGCTAGTCTGTCTCGAAACAAAAGCAATGCAACTTATGATTTCTCCGTTGCCTCCACAACCCAAGCTGAATTGTTTCTCCATTTCAGGATTCAATACTTAATTCCAAATATGTATTTTGTCGGTCAAACTCCACAATCCAACCATTTGACCATTTGACGCTGTATTGCGTCATGATCTATTGATGTGGCAAGAACACTTTAGTGTAGTAGTTTTCAGACGAGATATTGCTACTTTGTTGTTCGAACAAATTCGTCTTCGACAATTCATAAATTCAGATTTTTAACGCCACTATAAATTTAGTAGATTTGTTAATTAGTTTCAGAGAACGAAATTGTAAGTAGGACAATGTTAATCGCATGGTTTGGTGATAAACTTGATTGCACGGCGATGACAAATGCGCTATGATGTTCTTTTTAGTTTCTAGGTGATTTTTATCTAAAAGAGGAAAGTCATTAAGTCAAGTGAATAAGTGATTTATTCTTATTGACGATTCAACGCCATTAGCTTATAAGAGTTTTTATTTGCTTTGTTGAAATATAGAACCAAAAAATAAATATAGTGATGAAATTGTATTTTTACATCCAAATAATTAAAGAAATATATCATAACGTATTTAAAAATGAATTAGCCCACTTAACCAAATTTTAGATGAATTGTTCAGATGGAGGGACAAGTTTCTTGCATGTAATCAATTTTAATATATATGAAGTATGTTTGAGAAAAGAAAATATTGCTTTTATTTTTTTCCAATACAATTATGTAATAACGATATATATACTTTACTAAGGAAAATGTTAATTGATTTTTTTGTTCATAAACTAAAAATAATTAACATTCATAAACTAAAAAGAATTAATAGTCAAGAACTAAGAAAAATGGTAATTGAGGTTTAAAGTGCTAGTAAGAGCTATTTTTGAGGTTTTTTATGTGATTTTCTCAATTTTAATGGAAACCCAAATTGTAGATGGAGTCACCAAGTCTTATAATCCATTTTTTTTAATGGCGTCTAGAATATTTCTAAGAAAACACTCTAGCACAATCATAATTATAGTGACTTATACCGAATTAAATTTGAATAATCGAGTCCCCTGATGTCTCAGTCAGAAAAAAGATTCTGGTTCTAGAGTGAAAACATTTCCAGCTATAAATGTGCTGTACTTAAAACATATAAAAACAGATGAGTGTATCATGTATGCTTATTGCTTAACTACTGGTTTTTGTTAATTTATTACTTATAAAACAAATCAAGTTAATTAATAGTAGTTTATACGATATATAATACAATATTGTAAACTCTAGCTAATAAGTCGTCTTTACGTGTCCTAATGCGTGTTCTCATCAAAGTACAAAACACCCATTAGTAATCTAGATTCCCTCGCACCTTGGAACTCTATCCCAAATCTAACGTTAAATATCAAGTAAGCACTGTATTATTTTTTTTTAACATTTTTGGGGGTTAGAACTTAGAACTCTAGTTTAAAACTAAGACTAGGGATTTTAATTCATAATTCACATAATGACGAAATTGTGTAGTGATATTAATCCAAGTGTTGTCCATAGTTTATCCATAAGAATTCACCTAATATGATATATGGTTTTATAAAACCAAATACAAATGATAAACTTATACTAATTAATCGTGACGTAAAAAAACCAACTTATACAAATCGTATACTATAAATAGGTAATTTATTTGATTAACTAATATTCCTTCTTTATGTCAATAACGGTTACCTAAATCCACTGGCACTAATTCCTTAAGGTCATTTAAGCATGAGATCATCTTGTCCCCTTTGAGATCTAATTTGTCACAATCACTTTAAATTTAATTAAGATGCCATTCGCTTTAAATTGAGACTTGGTCAATGATTATAAATTATAATCGACCATCATCTTTTGGATCGTGCCTAATAAAAACCTTTTTTTTTAAAAGATATTTTAACCTAGTTTTGGCATTTATTCATTGTTGTTACAAACAAACTATCGTCTCGTTTTTTTTTTTTTTTTTTTTGTCAAATCCTTATTTACATATCTTTAAGCAATGTTCTGAAAATATTTACCAATTAGTTCGATTAATCGTTAGTCATTAGAAAACTGATTTTATCTCTTTGACTGTCATATGAATCAATAGATTAATCATGAACTGATTAATCGATTAATCAGTCAGTTTACAATCTCAATAATATATCAATTTTCAGAATATGGATAGTTTTCAATATTGTGGTAAGAAAATATATGAAAGTCCAAGTATCTTAATTTTCTTCACAAGAATAAGAATGCTGTCATTTTAACCAAATTATACCTTTTTAACTTATGCCTAACATTTTCTTGACATTGCCCGAAGCAATGGGTTGAAGATTAGTGGTAAATCGATCTTTTGTAGAACCTTAATTTTGATGAACTACATAAACGGCTATATATATAAAAAAATGTCTATCAAAACTTGTTTTAAGAAACGTTCGTAATAATCACATAATTTTTTTTCAAATTCTCCATATATCTTTTGTGGTGTTTTCTTGTATTCCTCGATCGTATACCCCTAAAATATGAGGATTTATAACTAGAATATACAGATATTTTCAGACCTGAAATATCCATATAATTAAACTGTTCGTTTGTTTGGCGGTAATTGAACATATCCAACATTTTCTCGCACTAATTCATGGAAAGAACAAATCTTCATTAATTATTAGCCATTGAAGCTTAATATTGCAGTTTACTTGGTTAATAATAAAACAAAAGACTGTCTTCCATAATATACGGATATTTGGATAACCCTTTTTGTGCAGTCGTAACCTTATACAACACTATCTTTATCTTAAAATAGTCAATTAACAAATATCATATTTTCCCCACAAAAATACGTACCAATAATTAATTAATGAATTACTTATTTTTGTATTAAACATCACCTGTGCTTGGAACTTAGGTTTCTGTCTTTACAATTATAATAATAACTAGTTTTAAACACTCCAGTTTTAAGGTTACATAGAATTGCATATCAAATATCCAAAATTGCTGGCTCTAAATCTAGGTATATATGTATAAAAGAAAAAAAAAACTAATTTTTTTTTTTACTATAATACTTTAAATATTTAAATACCCAAGTTAAACATTTTGAAAATAACAAAAACAATACCTGGTCCAAAAATACAAAATCTACAACAAGATTATGTGTCCTCCTTGCAACACACTTTTTTGTTATAGTAAATTGAGATTGACATCAAAGAGTTCTGAGTTAGCTCCTATTTCTCCATGTGAGAACTTCATACAACCTTCCCCAAATAGAAATCAAATTAAGAGTACATGATCAACCTTTTTTGGAAAAACACACCAAAACAGCACTAGACCAATTAAAACCCCCCTTCTTATAACATATTTTGACATCCATATATAAACAACTTTTTTTGCAAGAAACCCATATATAATGTATTAAACGGATGTGAATAATGAACCCCATAATCATATATCCAAACCGGATGGAATGACTATCGGACAACTTAAATTTCTGGACTACACAACCATGTCCATCTTTGCTAGCTATATACTCCCTCTGTTTCATATTAAGTGATGTTTAAGCCAATTTTTTTTGTTT
>OVAY01000188.1:0-80969 GCA_900406395.1 Kernera saxatilis | reverse complement strand
GATATTTGATTTATCAAAAATAAATCTGAACCAATGATAGAAAAACATGTGCCCATCGAAAAACTCCAAATGGAAATGCTCTAAGACTTCTACGGGCCAAAATTAAAATTTCACATTTATTTAAATATAAAATATATTTGGTCATTAAAAATCGTAAACGCCAACTTTCATTTGCGTTTGACATTAACGTTTATAACTAACAAAGAAACTTGTTCAGAATATTTAAAAATTGTGGGTTCATTTGAAGAAAAAAATAAAAATAAAAAATATATATATATATAGAGAAAAATAAACACAATTGAAACCAGAAACAAACAGTGGGAGACCACATAATAGACAAAGATTTAGAGAATTTAGTCTTATGAGATGAATAGGAAGATTCTAAATCATGATCAAATCAGATACAAGCTCACATCTTTCTTTATGAAATTCCACCCCCAACTTCAATAAGGACGATTCTTCACCAGTTTCCTTTTGTTTTTTCTCGATTTTATTTTTATATGCGTACAATTGAATTTAAAGCTACAGGGAGCACTAAAATCATATGGTTTAGGAAGCAATGTGAGTATCCCTTAAGCTACATCATTCGATACAAAACAAAATTACACTCGATACTTCTTTATAACGGTTTTAAGTTTTAACTCATCGCGTAAACAAATGGCGAATTTATGGGATCAAAGTAGAGAAATGATTCTATAAAAGGATAGGCACGAAGTGAAGAGTGACTAGAGCTTCCCATGTGAGTCACATACACACGAGGGTCCTAAAACATTGATGAGCTTATCCTCCTTGTCTTCTATTAATGCTCTTAATAAGTTCCCAACTAATATTATTTATTATTTGATACCAGTTGTTTTTTGTGCTTATAATCAATCTTATTTGACTAAGAGACTTTTTTAAGACATTTGATTGTGATACTACCTGAGATGATGCAATGGATAACCAAAGAGGAGTGTGTAAAAAAAGTCAGAGTCAATCTTTTCGAAGTATCACATTTACTATTTGATCGTATAAAATTTCAATTTTTCGAAAGGTTCCATGCACTAGTGAGGAGTGTGTTAAAAATTTGCTAGTAAATTTTTTTTTCCCTGTATTTGATCGTATGAGTTAATTAGTCTATTATGAAGAAAAGTTAGATCCGACCAAGTTTATTTTTTTATAAGAAAATGTAAATTGTAAGACTAGTGATACTAGTGAAATAAATAAATTCGAACTCTATCAATAAAGATGAGTGGATTATTATTTGTTTGGAAAAAGTAGCTCCTTAAATAAAATAACAAAAAAGATGGAGGTTTCGTTTGTCATACTAATTAACATCCTGAAGTATCTTTGGTTATTGGGTTTTGTAAGACTTAAGAGAGTGTAGTGGCTCGATGCGTGTGTTGGCACGTGATTCAAAAATCGGGCATGACGAGCGTGGTTTTGGATTTTTCATGGGAAGGCCACGTGAGCCGTTTAAGCCGCCGTTAAATATGGATGGAAGTAGACGGAATTTCCTCCGTCACGGCCTGAGAAGTTGACTCAACTGACAGAGTCAAGTGGACGTTAACCGCCACCGGAAAGAAGCAGAAGACTCGGTCCACACTCACATGCTCACTCGTAACATTCTTTATCGCTTATTGCACACTTGCATCTTTATAATTTCTCTCGATTATTTTTTTTGAAACCGAGACCAAAAAAATATGAAAATCGAAGACCAAAACAAAAATCGTAGCTGACAAAAAAAAAAAAAAAATTAAAGATGATCCAAAAAATGAAAAAGTTTATTATTAATAATATTTAATTAAAAAATTATTAAAACGGGACAAAAAAATCGTAGGTGATCCATAGTTCTCTAGTATTTTTTTTATGGATAACCACAATAATAATACTATCGGATAATAATTACGAAATCATATAATATGATACAATATATTTTTCTTTAAAAATAGTCATCGGACGATATCTTTTTAGTGCATTCGTAGATGTGTTTTGGGTTGGCTGGTGATGAAAAAACTTTTACAGCATGGGGTTTTTATTTTTTTCATTAAAAGTCTTAGATGCAAGCTAAGCGTACATCAAAATTTTGTAAAATGCGGATTAAATCGTAATTATAGCTAGTTAGTACGCTATGGATTTTGTTTGTCGCTTGCTTGGGTATAAATTGTTTTTTTCGCATAGTATTAAAATTGATCAACTGATGGAAATGGAATGTGATACATGAGAAACAAATTGGCATACTGTTTATTCCAATATTTTTGTACATATCGTTATCAAACTGTGATATAAATTATGATATTTGTTTATTAAAAAAAAAATAATAATAAAATGATCCATAAATGTTGTTATAAGTAAGCACAGGTGGAATCGGCCCATGGGCCCATGAAAGAGTAAAAGAAGTGACTAATTAAGGAGGTTTGAGACAGTCGCACGATGGTGGCTTTAGCGCTCTGTTTTCTGCCGTCTCCTTTTCAAGTGGACCCCACTCCCGCCACACCGTCATCGGTGGGCCCCACCCACGTTCCTCTTCTCTCTCGTTCATTTCATTCATTCATTAACCATTTNTTTTTTTTTTTTTTTTTTTTTTGTCTCTATGCAGACTATGCTCATTGCTCATCTCATCGTCTTACTCAAACTAAGGATCGAACGGATCTCACTGTTTAGTAAAAATAGGTTTATCAAGTTTCTTTGTAAAAGTTTACAAGGTTGTTTTTTTCAATAATTCCTTATTTTGAGTTTTACAAAAACAAAATATTGAGAACAAGACGCAAATGCAAAATCCACGATCCGGCCGACATTGAAGACTCCCTACTTCCAGATTTTAGCCCAACTATATGGCATAGCCGACCAGTAGTCACCACAACTGAATTTAAATAAATCTAAAATATAAAGAAAACAAAATGACTCAAATGTTGTCCAATAAAAAAGGAAATCAATTTATTAGTACATGCAAATCTAAACAAGTGAGATCCATCTGCTTATACAATGGAATCACTAAGAAAACCTCACACAATCCTCCTCGTAGCAACTTCCACCGCATATAGCCATATACATTAACCATTGTATCTCGACCACGTGACCAAATGACCAAACTGCCCTTTTCTCTGATTGCATTCTGTACTTTCAAAAATTTTCCAAGATTTATAAGTCCAAAGTTATGATATAAGATTAATACTTGAAATTTAGTATAATTTGCAGCTCATATCGTATATTGTGTAGATGTAAAGACAGATATCTGGATATGAGATCAAATTTCTCCATGAGTTGGCATTTGTGTTGAAGTGTTGACCACATGTAGATATGAATCAACACAATCTTTTGTTAATACTGTTTAAATTAATTAACACAAATAACATGCAAAAGCTGTCCAATGTTTTCTTTTTGTCTACGACAATTCATAATTTCTTTAATTTGTTCTCTCTATTTGCCTCAATCATTTCCTCTCAAATTAATATATTAAGAGTTCATCTTTGATTTATTTGCAAATCCATTACAATTCGTGCCACACCAATTGCACTTAGTGCCTTTAGCAATATAACCTATATTTTTTTTTTCTATAACTTGAATAACATGTTTTCAAATTGTTACCATTGTTCCAATCGCTATAAAAATCTGTTAATGACAGTTTTTATTGCGTTAATAGCACATTAATGTCATGTCATTTAATGCCATGCAGCAAATAGCAGTAAAACAAGAGTTTCAAAAACAAAAGGGAAAACGTTCATTGGCGATTTGGAGCTAACTTCATTTTCAAAATTTAATGCCCTTAATATACATTAAATGCTAAATGTGTGAATAGTAACAACATCAAAATTAATGTCATTAATATGTTTACTACTATTCAAAGCCATAATATAATAAACGGAGCTTGGTACATGTACAAAAGATGTTTCGAAATATGGAAAATTAGTTAAGAGTGTTGTAATTTCTAGTGGCTTAAACTTTTTTTGTGTTAAGGATAATCTGATAAAAGAACAGGATTTTCCGGAAGTAACCCGCATTGCTCTTTCTGAAATCTCGGCTAAATCCCAAAAGAGTGAGTCACGGCCTCACGTGGATACCGAAAACACATCAGTGGCATAAATCCGTAAATTGTAGCAAAATATAGAGGTATTTTCCAAGTTAGAAAACCATATAAGCAATTGCCACTCCTCTCATAATTTCCCATAATCTATTAAAATCTCTCACTCTCACCCTCTCTTTATAGTTCTTTTAATTTTCGTTCGTCACAATGAAAGGAGGCAGCGTCTCGTTTCTCTTCCTTCTTCTCATCGCCACCATCACTTCCGTCCTCTGCTTCCGTGACGGTAACCATTACATACACAGATATACTCTTTCATGTAAAAGCATATGATTGCATTTTTAGTGACATATCTCTTTATAATTCTGTTTGAGGGAAAGAATTTTTTTTAATTCTGTTTACTTTTCTATCCAAAGTCTCTAACCGAGTCATTTTAACAAAAAACCACGGAACAAAAAAGTCTGGTCGGGATAAAAAAGTGTCTGGTCGGGACCGGTTGTGTTATTTAATATTATTATTATTACTCCTATTATTTTTGGGTGAATTGATTAATTTTGTAGGTCGGTTAAAAATCCTTCTAATTTACCAATATGCCCATTTCTGACACAAACACGCTGGACATTTTCAATCAACCATGTCATAAAGTGGGTCCAATTATGAAATCTCTTTTCTTTGTGGGTTAAAAGTTAAAACCCTGCAGATAATATTACTTATTATATTTTACCTCTTTTTTTTTTCGTTCAAAATATTTTGGTAATTGCAAACGCAGGGATGTTACCAAACGGCGACTTCGAGCTAGGACCAAAACCATCGGACATGAAAGGAACACGAGTGATAAACAAGAAGGCGATTCCAAGCTGGGAGCTTTCAGGGTTCGTCGAATACATAAAATCCGGTCAAAAACAAGGAGACATGCTTCTCGTAGTTCCCGCAGGGAAATTCGCCGTCCGGCTTGGCAACGAGGCATCGATCAAACAGAGACTTAACGTGACAAAAGGAATGTATTACTCGCTCACTTTCAGTGCGGCAAGGACTTGTGCTCAAGACGAACGCCTCAACATATCGGTGGCACCTGACTCGGGCGTTATTCCTATACAGACGGTGTACAGTAGCAGTGGATGGGACCTCTACGCTTGGGCGTTTCAGGCCGAGAGTGACGTGGCAGAGATCGTGATTCATAATCCTGGCGATGAGGAAGATCCTGCTTGTGGACCACTCATTGATGGTGTGGCAATCAAGGCTCTATACCCTCCCAGACCTACCAATAGTAAGTGTTTTTATTTTATATTATATGATTCGAGCTTATATATTGGCACCGATTGAGTTTGAGGTGTTTTTTGTTTCCAAAACTTTGGTTTGGATGGGTTTGGTTTATATGGCCACTTGTAATTCTATTCGTCTTGGGTCAGAACATCATTTTCAATCGATTGGTTACAAGATGTTACAAGAATTAATCAATTGATGTGTATTTTCTATTATATGAAACAGAGAATATATTGAAAAACGGAGGATTTGAAGAAGGCCCCTATGTACTCCCAAACGCAACAACCGGCGTTCTGATTCCTCCCTTCATAGAAGATGACCACTCTCCTTTACCCGCTTGGATGATCGAATCACTCAAAGCCGTCAAATATGTTGACGTGGAGCATTTCTCGGTCCCACAAGGCCGTCGAGCGGTCGAGCTCGTTGCGGGCAAAGAAAGCGCAATCGCTCAGGTGGCTCGGACCATCATCGGGAAGACTTACGTGCTTTCGTTTGCGGTTGGAGATGCGAACAACGCGTGCAACGGATCAATGATAGTGGAGGCGTTTGCGGGAAGAGACACTTTAAAGGTTCCTTATGAGTCGCGAGGGAAGGGAGGCTTCAAACGCGCTTCTATGCGGTTCGTGGCGGTTTCCAGCCGCACAAGGATTATGTTTTACAGCACGTTTTACGCGATGCGAAGCGATGATTTCTCGTCGCTGTGTGGCCCCGTGATCGACGACGTTAAGCTCCTCAGCGTTCGTAAGCCGTAAAAGAGTCATTGTTTTATTTTGAAGGTTTTCGTATAAGCAGTGTGGGTTTTTTGTTTTACAAATATTTGTCTTTCTTAATCTCCGGTGCTTTTGAAATGAGATGGTTAGTACTAAAAGAGTTGTTGTGGTGTAGGGTTTTATATAAGGCAGAAAGGTCTTGCTTATATTTATTTTCTTGTATGAGAAGGCTGAAGAACTGTTGTCTTTTTTATTACTATATTGAGTTTTTGAGGAGATTACGAGAATAAAAGTGTAATACAGATATATATGATACAGAGGAATGAAGATAAGGATTTACCCTTTAAAATTTCGCTTCGCGTGGTATGTGATATTTTGGTTTTAGACTTTTTGTGTGCCATCAATTCGTTTTAAGTAGTTCGGTTTCCATTCCACAAACTATTGAAAAATGTAGTATTGAATATGAAGCCATTAAAATAGGTTTAGCTAACTCCCAACTCTCCTAGTATGTGATTCGCGGTTCGCGTAAAAATTTGTTTCGTTGTCTACAAAAATGGATAGAAGAACTAAAAGAAATAAAACCTAACAATATCATGACTCTTGATTAAATTTTGTCTTTCACAATAGTTTTTTTTTTTTTTGTGGTTTAAGTCTTTCACAATAGTTAATTGAATAAAGAAGAGAACAGAATTTTGATATGTTTTGTTTTTTCTTACACAAAAGATTTAAGGCCAAACTTCATCTCAGAAAAAAAACTTCATCTCAGAAAGTTAAAATTTAAAGTCAGAAGATTCTTACAGATTAAAAAATTTGTACTATTTCAAAACGTTAATGCGCTTTAATTTGAACATAGCAAACAAAATTTCTACTAAAAACCAAATGGATTAAAAGTTGTTTACAGTTAGATTTATTTTGCTGGGTGTAAATGTTAAATTACAGTTAGATTTCTATATATTAGAAAGTAGAAAAAATTAAGAACTAAAGTTAAAAGTTAAAAACCGAACAAGAAAAACCAGATTGAACATCAATATTTGAGAGATTTTACTGCTTCCTTACGATCCCATGATATATAAAGTTCGAACAAGCATCGGCAATAATTTATCCGCTCTTGGCCTCGGTCTATAAAATGGCATACGTTCTAAACTTTTTTGGAAAAACAAAATAATATTATAAAATCAACCTGAGAGGTTATAAAATCTAAATAGGCTTTTTTTCTTAAAGCCCAGTAGCCCAGGATGTAGTCACTCGTGCGATCCACATGGAGCGAGGAGCACACAGTTTCTTCTTTTTTATCGCCAAGCCAGAACAGCCGAAAGTTTAACCACAAACGTTAATCCGTCTCATTCGGATTTGTTCTTTAGGGTTTCCTTCTTATCTCTTGCATACCGCTTAATCTCTAGGATCCCGAAGGCGCCAATTCTGCTTAGACTTGTTTTCAGGTAAATCTATGTGAGATGTATTGGTTTCGATTTAATGGCTTCTTTCTAGGGTTGAAGCTTTCGGGTCAATGGTCTTTGTTTATATACATTCTTGTTGAAATCCTTACTTTTTGATTCGAATTATTTGTTGCATGCTGTTGATTCGATCTTCTGTATCCTTGTAATTTGTGTTTTAGTTTATTGCCTATACACGTTTCTTGCGAAATTTCACGTTTTTTAATTTATAATCGCATTCGATTTTTCGGATTTTATTTGATTTTGTTGTGTAATTGAGGTCGTGAAATCGTTTTCGACGGTTGAGATGTATGTTTTCGGTTCCTCCTTATCTTAATGAGCAGATTCGAGCACAGATAATTGATATGGCAGAAGAAAAAAAAACAGTATTTTTGACTCTTCTGTTTGTTTGTTTACCTCGCAGCTGTTGAGGTGAATGTTAAAGTCATTTGGGCCCCTCTCTGCGGATTAAGAAACTTTTAAAGAAACAAAACTTTTGATGGAAATGGCAGAGTTAAGTAGATCCGTGCAGCTAGCAGGAAATCGCAAGTCACCACCTGAGACCACTCTCAGTGGTTCTGCATCCGAGGCACCAAACAAGCAGTATAGACCATGGTTACAGCAAGTGTCTCCAGCAAGCAATGGGATTCTGCATATTCCGACCAATGCCCTTTCACAAAAGACACTAAATTCGCTGATACATGGCAAGAATGTGACGCAAATGGAATCCAAACCTGGAAAGCATGTTGTAAACAAGAAACAGCAGCATATCCCACCTCGAGGGTCAATGAAACCGAAGGATGAAGTAAATGAGTCTGTGAGGTCTAAAATGAGGGAGTCACTAGCAGCTGCGTTGGCCTTGGTTCAGCAACATGATGAATCCCCGAAAGGGAAAGAGAATTCTGAGACTCCTGTGGTGAATCTGGAGAATACTCAAAGTTTTCAACCTGCCTCACTTGCTAGCATCAGTGTCCCTGTAGGTGAAGGGACCATCTCAGAATTGCCCACCGGTGCTGAAAGTTCTGTGCAGAAGGACAGTGAGATTTCCATCGACATCAGGATGGAAGATGCTAATCAATCCGATGGACTCAAGTCTCAATATGACGAGGTTTTCCCTCGGGATGATGTTCCTTTTACAGATATTATTTTTCCCAACGATGACCTTTTACACGGTAACGAACTCTCTTGGGTTCTGGACAATGTTTCAGATCTTGGCGAGACAAATAATTGTGGAACTGATGGTGAAAAGTCATTTCAGGATCCAGAACTTTTGGCATCAAAAATTGAAATGGAACTGTTTAAGCTATTTGGAGGTGTGAACAAAAAGTACAGAGAGAGGGGAAGGTCCCTCTTATTCAATTTGAAGGATAAGAACAATCCTGAGCTAAGAGAAAGAGTTATGTCTGAAGAGATCTCTGCTGAAAGGTTGTGTTCTATGACAGCCGAAGAACTGGCTTCGAAGGAGCTATCTCAGTGGCGACAAGCTAAAGCTGAAAAGATGGCTGAGATGGTTGTTCTGCGGGATACAGATATTGATGTCAGACGTCTGGTGAGGAAAACACATAAGGGGGAATTCCAGGTTGAAATTGATCCCGTTGACAGTGGCACAGTAGATGTCTCTGCTGGCATCATGTCACGTAGCAAACGTCGACCCAAAGCCAAATCTCATTCTGCCAAAACCACCCTCAAAGATATGACAGCAAAAACTGATCAAGCAACATCACTTGATACTCCTCCTTCAACTGAAGAGATCGATCCCATGCAAGGTTTGGCGATGGATGATGAGTTGAAAGACGTGGAGTTTCTTCCTCCAATTGTATCACTTGATGAATTCATGGAATCCCTGGACTCTGAGCCTCCATTTGAAAGTCCACATGGTAATTCTGAAATGCAGGTGTCTGCGTCTGAGAAAAGTGACTCCGATGTTGGGCCACACTCAATATCTCCTAAAAGGTCTCCTCAGGAACTAAGTGATAAAGGTTCTCCTATAAAAAACTCAGAGAAGATTGATGAAGTTTCTCCGAAATCTGGTGCCAGTGTCAAACTTGATGACGATGTCTCTAGACTTGAGAAAACACCCTCCCTTGCTAATGTCAAGGGAGAAAACGTATGGCATGGAATACTGCAACTGAGTATGTCTTCCGTAGTCCCTGTTACTGGCATTTTCAAAAGGTAAGTTCTTTTCACCTAAACTCTTGTCTCTAGTATTGATTTCCGTGATACTGTTTTCTTTGGTCATAGACAATTTCTTCTCTATGCTGATAGTATGTATTTCTTCGAACATTAGAGTATTATTAAACTGTTGCTTGAATTGGAATTGTGTTAACACTCAATCTCTTTTCTGATTCAACTAGATTGGCATCTGAATAAGCTTAAGAATAGGTAGATTACTTGAAGAGGAGCTCAGTGTGAGATACTGATAAGATTTCATTAGACATTATCAACTACACATGCCACATCAGCAAGCTAGGTAGTGCCTAGGATCAGTGTAAATAGGAGATGCAACAGGTGTTGAAGGGGGTCAAGTATTCTGTGCAGAGTAGGGGGTGCTCTAGAGTCCATCTCTAGGATTAATGTCTCCTTCAGTTGATCATGGTAGTTTCAGAAATCAGTTCATGTTCTTATTATATACGTGTGCAAAACCACCCTGGTTTTTTTCTTTTTAAAATTATCCTCAGACTTGAATCGTTAGTACAGTCATGCGATATAGGACATTCGATTTCTGTTGCTATTTGCCTTCATTGGTTTAACGAAAAAAATTGAAACAGAGAAAGAAAGTATGCATTCTCTGACTGGGTTTTTCTTTGGCAGTGGTGAGAAAGCAGAGACAAGCGAGTGGCCGGCGATGGTGGAAGTGAAGGGTAGAGTTAGGCTGAGTGGGTTTGGGAAGTTTATTCAAGAGCTTCCCAAGTCTCGAAGCCGTACCCTAATGGTATCCAAAGCTTTCTTTTGTTATCACCGTAGTAGCATTACATTGAATAATCTCTTGCTTCAAACAACAATAGAAGTAACCCTTTTACTTCTTATATACTATAATCCTTTACTCTCACATTGTCCCATCTCAAAACTCTTCTGTCTTCTCTTCATGGAAACCAGAAAGCAAAGAGATTACAATCAATACTGTTCATTCACATGTTATGCGTCACAGGAATGCGACACGTTTTGAGCAGAGAACCAACTATTATATAGATTGGGTCATATTTTGTATTAATTCATCCAAAAAAATTGGATGCAAAATCCGTTTTTATGTCTCTGTATGTGAGTTACGGTGTCTCTGTGGGGGATACATTGATAGAATAATCAGGAAATCTTACAAAGAATCTTTCGACCCCACACGCAAAAACATAGTCAATAAAATATTTCCAAAGTAAATTTTTTTTTTTTTACCATCCCTGACCCAAAGCACAAGCTCACAACACATATACCTAAAAAAGAAAAATCTAAAATTTAGATTTATTGTCAGGTATATGTTTTAGGTCTCTAATTCAGGGTACTTTTTCGTTTGCATTGCAGGTAATGTACTTGGCTTGTAAAGACGGCATTTCTAAGAGCCAGCGTGGCAGCCTTTTTGAGGTAAAGAAATCAAAACAATTTTTAATATCTTTTAACTTGTAGTTTTATACAACACACATGTCTTCAAAAGTCTCACCTTTTTCTTCTTTTGGTTAAGGTTGCTGATTCCTACGTTGCTGATCAGAGAGTTGGCTACGCAGAGCCAGCCTCAGGCGTGGAGCTTTACCTTTGCCCAACACATGGAGAAACTCTAGATTTGTTAACCAAAGTTATCTCTAAAGACCAGCTCGATGAGGTCAAGTCTTTGGATATTGGGTTGATTGGAGTTGTTGTGTGGAGACGAGCCGTTCACAAGCCCGGTTTGAAACGTCAGCATTCTTCTTCTTCTTCTGGTTCTAGAACCTCTGTTTTTTCTGAAAACAAGAAGCAGAGAGTGAATGTCGCAGAGAAACCTCGTGTTACATCAATGGGGAATCATCATCATGGTTATGGAGGTGAAGCTGCGAAAGATGATGATGATGATGATGTGCCGCCTGGATTTGGTCCTGTAACTTCGAGGGATGACGATGATTTACCGGAATTTAACTTCAATTCCTCAGTCGTGCCAGTTTCTTCTCCTCGGCCATTACCGACTCAATCCAAGTCTTTGGATCAAGTAAGAAAGCTCATACACAAGTATGGAAAATCTGCAAGCATCTATGATGATGATGACGACGATGATGACATACCTGAATGGCAGCCACATGTACCTAGCCATCAGCTTCCACCACCACCACCTCCACCTCCCGGCTTTAGACCCGAGATGGGTCTTCAGGATCATAGCAGAACGATGGTTAGACCATCACAAGATGGTTGGTGGGATAATCAAAATGGCGACTCAGGGCAACAATTTGATCGGAACCAGTCAAGAAACAGAGGATTTTAAAGTCTCTGTTGATAGTGTTCTCTGTAACTGTAGTTTTTTTTTGTTTCGTTAATCTCTCTCATTAGCTTTTTTCGAAAACTCTCTCATTTTCGTTTTGTAGCCATCGTAGAATGCAAAGCTCGTAGTCCAACTTTTTGAATAAAATCTCTAAACCATTTTGAGTATTTTCTTTAAAAACGAATATCAGCTCTGTTCTGCTATTAGTACACAATTGATTTGAAGATTTCTACATGATATTACATACAGATTATGATCCCACAATCTGTCAAAGGAACTATAAATGAATAAATTTCTACTTACTCTTAGCTCAATAGTTTCACTTCAAAAGACAACGTTCGAGTTTGGATTTCTTGCATGAATGTCAATCTTGTTGGAAACTGAACATCAAAATTTAACTCGGAGATCATTCCCATATCTCTTGAGCAAATCATTCGGTTTTTGCATCGATTACAAAAAAAATGAATCAGCTGGTAACTGATTCAATTGCTCGTTCTCTTGGTTACTTTCTTCCCTCCAGGGTTCACCACAATAGTGAAAGTCTCTGTCTCCTGTGAAATGAGACTTGAGATTGTTAAATGAACTCAACTACAAATAGTTTTATTTGGTTTTAACTTTTGTAAAACCAATAACACCAACAACTCAAAAAATCGAACGGAAACTATACCGTACACCGAAAAACCAAGACCGTTAGTTAGACTTCTGTTGTTATGGTAAAATATCGATATTTTAGCATACGCTAAAACCCATTTTGCGTGCTATACATTGATTTTTCTTTACTACAAATATCATCAAGAAAATAACGATTCTCCCTTTTTATTATCCTTTACACTGATCCACAACCAAAAAGTTTGTTTTGTTGTCGTTAACAAAACAAATGACAGCGAAAATTGAAATATAGCAAAATAAACATATCAATATTCATAGGAAAATACAATCCACAGATGGAGTTGCAAATAAAAAGGGTCAAAAGACCAGACTCATCAGCCCAACAACACAGCACTCAGATTTGCACTTCCAAAAACTATACATTTTCCCATCATTTAACCACTCTCATATCATTTCCCTAAGATTACCATCAACTTCATTCATTGATACCACACCCCCCATTTTACTGTACTTATTATGGGTGTCCAAACCAAAAAATAAAAATAAAAATAAAGCTTCACAACCAAGGATTCATCAGATCAGGCTGATACTGGTGCATTGGGGATAACCGATGATGACGATGCAGCAGCGACTTCTGTAGCCGCATTCTTTTGTTTTGAAGCTTTTGAGGTTGAAGGCCCCGATTCACAGATATCCCCAATATCCAGCGTCTCTGGGAGGTTTTCTTGAGCTTCAGTGCTGTATATCTACAGAAAGGGAGATCAAAATTATCGCTTAAGATCACTATATCAAACAAAAAAGAAATGTACTGTGCAGGTCATTAATTCAAACCGAAAAGTAAACAAAATGTGTCAACACTGAACAAACTATAATGTTCTAAGAGGATGAATACGAGAGATGGATAATGAGTTTACTTCAAGCTGATTTAGCATCTCAATGGTTGCTTCGAGATCACCGTTATTCGCCAGGTATACATCAGTTATAGACTCTTGTGAGAGACCAGAGAATGTCACCAACAGATATTCAATATCCATGTCTATATCCATCTCCATATCAAAATCATCATCCCTTATCTGCTTGTATGCCATTTCAGAGGATTTCTTAGGCACCGACACTTCAGCGCCTGCAAAACTTATCTGCTGGCCCTGCGCAATATGTGTGGCGGGGTTGGCAAACACCAAACCGTCCATATCAGCAAAATCCACTCTTTTGGAGAGTGGTACATATGATGCTGCATGAGGATTCAATGCAAATGTTCCAGGCTTCATTGCTTTGTCTTGTTAAGAAAGGTACTGCCAAAATTGAATTGGTATTCATTAACAACAACAAAAAGACAGAGAAGAGCTTGGATAACTCCCCATAACGCGGACGAAACGAAACAAAACAATCTCAAATTACGTCTAACGAAGGCTGATGAAACATTTGATACTATAAAGATTTTCAACCAGAGAAACAATCCGAGTTCAAAGGGAGCATAACAGATGAAGAAGCTAAGCAAGCGGAAAATTATATTGCCTTCTTCCAGATCATAAAATCTCTTCCATGGAATCATGAAGAGACATCGCATGTAAGAGAGGGGAAAATTGCTGATCCTACTCTCAAGATCCCTTGTTCCTTGATGACAGACACCGAATGAAAAATTTTCACTTCACCAGTTTACGCGCTTAACAAACAAAAACAGGTTTCAATATGAAGAGACATCATGAAAGCTAACCAACCAACCTAAGTTTCTAAGGCATATATACATCTGAAATACAGAAGAATAAGGAATCTAACCGAGATGAACTCTGAATATATATGAAATAAGAAATGCTCTTTGGCTCGAATCGCGTTATTGGAATAGCTAATCGATGACGGAAACCACAGAACCAACCGAAGATTATCCACACAATAAGAAAATGATCGGAAGAAGAGTGAATTATATGCAAAATCAAAAGAAGGGAAACGAATAGGCATCATCTTGACCTCGTCAACGATCGACGTAAAAGGAGAAGAATAAAACGAAACAAGAGGAGAGAAAATGAGCTTACCAGAGAAAAACTAGCGTTGAAGATCGCTCGACGAAAGAACAATGGCGATAAATGTGGCAATGCCCAATTATGGAATGCGAATTAGTGTCCGTTTACTTGAAGGTCGAGCGTCATGACGTCGTCTGTTTGGACACAACCATTATCTTTATCCTTGACCGGGATATGGACCGTAATCTGATGTAGATATCTTCTCTTTCGGTACAAAGACGTGACGACCAATAATACTGGGATACAAACCGGAAATCAGATTAAAAAATTCGGTTTAATTATAGGATAACCGGTTTTGGAACTATCAAAACAAAGAGTGGAGTAAATGGATGAGCTAAAGGAAAGGAAGAAGTAAAAGCTCCAGAAACGCCATAGCCATGGCTCTTTTCTGTCCATCTCTCTCCTCTCCGAACTATCGTCTTCTCATGTAAATTATCTGGAATATTCGTTTACTAACTAACCCCATTGATTTCTGTTTGTATTTGTTCGTCGAAAGATTTTGTGATTTTCGATGAGATTTTTCACTTGTCAGGTGCAGGAGCAACAACGTTTCGAGCAAGTACCATGGCGAATCAAAGGAGCTGATAATTGCTCGTTCTGGTGTTTCAACGAGATCGATTTCTACGGAAGAAGGGCTTTCTCGTAGGGATTTGGTGGTAATCGGTCTCTCTTCTCCGTTGTCTATGCTCTTGCCAGTGTCTTCTGGTAATGTCTTGTGCTTGTTCAACTTTCAGAATCTCATAAAATTTGGGTAGATAGTTTCACTTCTAGCTAAGAATTTGAGCTTATGGTTCTGGCTAAGAAGAGCGAGTGAAGAGAGCTGGTTCATGGGAGGTTGAGAGTTGTAGGCCATTGATGATCATGTACTCATGTTCTGATGTTATATCAGAGACTTTATGCAGTCTGTAAGTACTTTTTTACATTTTCAACGTTTGGGGTTGTGTTATTGCAGTCACTCATGCAGAAGAAGAATTGAAAATGGGTGCAGAAGAGCTGAAAATGGGTTCAATGGTGGATGATATAAATGCTTATTCTTATGCTTACCCACTGGAGTTTCCATCTGAGAAGCTTGTCTTCAAATGGTATTATATATTTGTCTCAAACACGAAATTGACTGTATCTTTTGATGAAAATGCTTCCTGTTAATCCAAGATGACTCTCACTTTACATTGGTAATGCAGGGTCGAATCAAGGAAGCCCGAACGTTACTCTTCAGCTGCACCACTCTCTCGTAAGTGCTTCCTTTGACTCCATGAATTGTGGATGCTTATGTCCATATCCTTTCCTGTATAACCATTCTAGTTACCATAAATGCATCAAGTTGTGACTGAGTCTGTTTCAACTGGTCCAGCTGATGCACGTCTACGGATTGTCTCTGAACGAGTTGACCTCATCGACAACCTTGTAATTTCTGTTTCGGTAAGTTCTGGTGTTGCCCACTTATCATAAGACTGCTTCTCTTTGCTGCCTTTCTCGCGTTATGTCTTTTACGCTTCTTGATCCAGATAGGTCCCCCAAACTCAAGATTCCTAACATCAAAAGAAAAGAAAACATGGACAGCCAAAGACGTTGCTGACTCTGTTTTGTCTGATAAATCAGCATTGGTAACCCATCTCACACGAAAGACATCACAAGAACAAATTTTCATTTTCTCAAGACTTTAATCAGATTGTTCGAATGAGTTTGTGCGTATAATTTCCTGCAGCGTGTCACCTCAAGTCAGCGTCTAGAAGAGAGCTCAGTTCTTGATGCACATTCTACTGATGTAAGTATGATCTTCTATAACAAAGTAAAAAAAAAATTTGAATCTACAAAACGCATGAACCCATATGCTTTCTATATGCAGGTTGATGGGGAGCCTTACTGGTACTACGAGTACCTTGTCCGCAAATCACCAACCAAAATTGTAATTCTCTCTATTTCTGAGCAGATCCTTCTTGTTTAAAGACATACTGGGTTTGATTATGATCTGACTTATTGCCTTTACTATATTATTTGGGCAGGCTGAAGCATCAAAGCTTTACAGACACTATATTTCTTCAACAGCTGAACGCGATGGTAAAGTTTTTTAGCACGTCTAAACGCTAATTTAAACTCATAAAGTTTACCTGAATCTCACCCATTGCAGGGTACTTATACACCATAAATGCCTCAACCCTTGGCAAACAATGGGACAAGGTACAAATTTTGTAACCTCGACTTTCTGAAAATCTGTGGTGTTACTGTGAAGATGTCTAATTTTTGAGGTTTTGTATAAAACGCAGATGGGACCGGTGTTAGAAAGAACAGTTGGATCCTTTAGGCTTCTTCCTCCTACTGATAGTTATGTTCCTCCATATAAGGATCCATGGAGGTTTTGGTGATACTTCCATGTACCTCAGCTTTTCAGCAAAAATGCATTTTTCGAAATTGTAGTTAAATTTGATAAGAGAGGTTCAGAATGGCGATACCTCTCTCACTCTCAGTTATAAAAGTTGTCGTAGAAGAAATGAGCCAAGAAGAGTAGTTTGCCCAAATCTGAAGTTCTTGTTCGCAATCAAGTGTATTGACAGAGAGATATATGCATAACTTGCATTCTTCTTTTAAACTCATCCTACTTGTATCCAAGGAATTTTTATGCATATGTTCTTGGAATTAAGATTCTATACTAGTATCAAATCAGAGTTATTATTATACGACATACACAGAAAGGAAGAAAAAAGAGAAACTTTCTTCATAGTTCCTCCTTTCATGGGTCTCAATACATTGACCTTTAGATTTTCTGGGTAGCATCAAAAATTAACAAATGAAAAAAAGACATAATTGGAGGGGAGCCACAAAAACCGGCTTCTTCTACCCTCTTATATAATTAAGATAATAAATGAACCATAATTATAATAAATATCCATAACAATAGCCATAGTCCCAGTCAATCACCCACCAAAACCATGAAGGGTGAGGCCAAATGTGTTTATTTGTTAGGTAGTAGAAGCACAAGCAATTTACAAAAACGATCATCCATGGCCGCCTCGGATTAGAGAAACCAGCAGCTCTTTTTCTTGTACAGATGATCAGCTCAAGCTTCTACCTTTCCTCTTTTCATGGACTCAGACCGATCATGGAAATGGTGGGTGCATTGGACTCACCCCACGGTGAAGATCACACCGTTACTCTGCTTCTTAGAGAGGTCCTTGTCTGAAGACGAGCCGCACTTGTCTGCTTCATCTTCTTCTTCTTCCTCCTCCATTTTCTCATCCAGAAGAATCTCCTCTGAACGGCACTCGCTACTGCAGAACGCTTTGTATCCTCTGCAAACCAAACCAAGACATCAATAATTCAGTTTTGGTGGGATTTGATTACATTTAAAAGAAGTAACTTGATTACTATAATACCATATGTCCTCTTAAGCTATGCACTCTTCTAGATAACAAAGTACTGTGTTTTGGAGATCATCTTTGGGAGTTTCTAGTGCGGGCTCAAAACTATCGAAAGCTCGAGACTTTATCTTAATACACACCAATGTAAAGAGAATAAAGGACCAATCCTAAGTGTCACTAGAGTTGAAAGAGAAGAAGAGTACCTGTGCATGTATATATCTTTCCCTATACCCAACTTCTTGTTACAGGAGCAGCAGAAGCTCAAGAAGTCATTGGAAGGTAACACATCAGTGATCGTGGTCAAGCCAAGAGGAGCAATTACAAAAATGCTCTCTTTCTTGCTCCCGAAACAACCTTTGTTCATCCCATTGTGCTCTAGCGACTCCAGAACCTGATCCCCGTAAAAATGGGTGGTTTTGGGGTTAGGACCATGTGAAATAACACAAGTGTAGTCCTCTGAGATCTCAATGTCACTTTCAATGTGCCCATTAAGTGATCCTGGGGTTTGCTTTATCACTTGACAAGCATCATTGTTGTTCACACTGATGTTCCCGGCACCCAAACAGTAAGAATTGACCGAGCAAGAGCTACTAAGCTCAATCAGGTCAACATTGGGTTTATCATCCTTATGCATAGACGTTTTGGTAAAAGGTTGAGAAAGTACATGGAAATCTTCAACCATAGGATTGGGAAGATAATGCTTCTGGCATTTGGGGTTTCCGGTTCTCATCCACGGCCCAAAGATTATGTTTTTACTATCGGGTGATGGCAGAAGAATCCTTGATGAATCAGTGTGATGATCATCAAGAGAATCCACAATGCTCAAGCCCACTTTTCCAGAATCCCAGCTCTTTTGATGAACTTTTCGAATTGACCTCGTGGAAGATCCACCAAAGGGATTCCCCAAACTCGAGAACAATCTGAAATCCAAATGAGATGTTGGGCTCCAAGCTGTTTCATAATCAGATGGAGACTTTCCTTCAAACACACAAGAGATGATTTTGTGGTTCTTAAGCCCTGACAACTCCGGTTTTGTCGGACAGAAATCGGAACCAGAAGCCATTTGATTGTTGGGATGTTGAGAGTCCATGATTGATCTGCGTCGAAACAAAAAGTAAAATATTAGCTCAGATGATAAGCGAAAGGTCGAAGCATTAAACAAAGGAGACGTTGTTCAGATTGATCGATTATGAAGGATCAATTTCACAAGAGTTTAGTCACGCGCAATGTCGGAAAAAAAGCAAAAGCAAAGCTTTGATATTCAATAAGCAAAGCAAATCTTTTTGGAAACAGAAGGAACCCAGATGAGAAAAAATCCAAACAAAGAAACTCACCAGAGCAAAGAAATCGTCTATACAAAGGAAAGGATCATCGAACGAAAATATCAGACAGATTATTTAGAAACCCAGAAAAGCTGAAAAGAAAGAAGAAGAGGAAAAATATCCTACGGAGTTTCAAATCTATTGTAAGCTGCAATCTGAAGAAGAAACTAGAAAGCAATACTCATATCATAGATTCAAAGAAGAAGAAAAAGGCACCTGGGTTTTTTCAAGATTTCTTCCTCCTTGTGAGATAGAATTTCACAGACTGTTGAAGGAGAAGAAGAACCCAGAAATTGCAGGGAAGTAAGACAATGCCAAGTCTTCGTCTATATCTGTGCAAGTCTTGTGAGGTACTCTTCTCTCTCTCTCTCTCTTCCCCTCAAAATCAGCGAAGCAGTGAGCTTCTCAGATTCTCTCTCTCTCTCTCTCGAATTCACGTTTTAAAGTTCTCTCAGAAATGTAAGTAGTAGGGTCTATGTAGCTGAAATTAAAACAAAAAATTGTTACCTTTTTCTTGACATATTTAATTAATTAATTAAGATTTTAAAGGTATTAGATTTTTTTTTATTTAATTGGCGGAAAAAAGTGGCTGAAGTGACAGAATAGAAATAAAATGATAGCACATCTCTCGCGAAATTCTTTAGTTTGGCAGATTTGGCTGTTTTAGCTAATTGATTCGGTTGGCTGTCTTTTTAACTCTTTGCATGTAAGAAAGAACAAAAAATTAGTATCTTTTCTTTAGTATGGTGTTTATATGACTATTATGCTTAACAAAATGATGAGGAATATTAGTCTAAAACTTTATATATTTTCCATAAATATTTGGATTATTTCATTAACTAATTCTCGATAAAACATTAATTATTTTGCTATATGATTTAGTTATGTTAGTCAGACGCATTAAAATTTATGAATAATAAGCCAAATTTGATCGTTAATATTTAGAGGGGAAAATTCCTCAAAAATACATCAAGTTAATAATATTTGCCAGAAAAATACATGAGTTATTTCGGTTTTCATATTAATACACGAATTATTTTCGATTTCCCTTTTAATATTCAAACTTTTGAATTTCAAAATTTTACACATTCGATTTAATAAAACTTAATCATACAAACGATTAAACAATGTTAAATTTTAATTAATTGGGAGATGACATTCATAATAGATTATGAACCGTTCATAATACCATCCAGAATGAGTTTTGAACCGTCCAGAATGGGTTCTGAACCGTTCAGAATAAGTTCTCAATTGTCCATAATGAGTTATGAACCGTCCAGAATGAGTTATGAACCGTCCAGAATGGGTTTTGAACCGTCCAAAATAAGTTTTCAACCATCCAAAATGGGTTCTAAATCGTCTATAATAGGTTTTGAACCATCCATAATGGGTTATGAACCGTCCAGAATGGTGTTACAAGGGTCTTTTAGAAATGGTTGACACATGAAGATACTCCTTACTCGATTTTGATATCTCTAATTTTTTTTCACATGTCTCGCCTTGAATCGTTAAAGATATTGGACACCTATTTTGAACCATTATGAACCCATTATGAACGGTTTAGAACCAATTCTGAACGGTTCAAACCTATTATGAACGGTTCATAATCCATTCTGAACGTTTTATAACTTATTATGAAAGCTATATTTTAGTTAATTAAAATTTCATCATTTTTAATCGTTTGTATGATTAACGTCTATTAAATCGGATGTGTAAAATTACGAAATTTAAAAATTTGAGTATTAAAAAACAAACCAAAAATAATCCATGTATTAATATGAGAGCCGAAATAGTTCGTGTATTTTTCAAGTAAATATTGTTAACTCGGTGTATTTATACAAAATTTTCCCTATTTAAAATGTAACTCTATTTTATTTGCACCAAAAAACACAGGTAAATCCACTTTAAATCATTTGGATTTTTCCACGAGTAATTAATTTGACATTTTGGATATTTTCCACAAATTTTGTTATCAATAACGATAGAATGGAATCACATGGACTTCTTTCCAAACCATAAATTCACCATAAACATGTTTTAAAATCTCCAAAAGTTTATGTTGAACACTTTGATATATCTTTTGATTTCTCGCTTTTTACATGAACCATATTACCCACAAATTTTTTTGTAATCATATCTTAAATCATATTAGATTACGCCAGATATAAAAACTAAATTTAAATAAATCGATTTTGTCCAATCATTTGTGATCAAATGGATCGATGGTAATGTCCGCGTTTTGAAACAATATATATATATATATATGTATACTATATAAGTTTATTTCCCTTTTAAAATTATTATTTTTTCAAAAACTTCAGTATTTTCCTTTCATACTCACCGTATACGTCACTTTCATCTGTATATACATATAAAAATGTTAACTAATCTCCAACAAAAAAAAAATGTTAACTAATCATTTTTTTTTGCTAAGGTTAACTAATCAAATTCCATAGGTTTGTTCGAAGATTATAGTTTTTTTGTAAGAACATCTAAACTTTTAGACTTTTTTTGGTGGAATGTAAACTCGTTAGTAATATATTTTGTTTATCGTCGAATTCATTATCGTTATATTTTGTTTGTCGTCGAATTCATTATCAATAAATACATATTCAGCTCTTGGTTTTTTTTATCGAGAGTAATTATGTTTGTTTAAATAATGGTTTTTTTGCCAATGTAAAAAAAAAACAATGGTTATTTGTGTTTTACGTATTTTCTCCATCTTAAAGTCCCAGTTATGTCGACATTATATCATTATTAAGGTGTCAGAATCTACAAGAAATATTGAAGTTACTGTTGGTATAAATACAAGTAAAAAGAATCCCTACAGAGCAATTATATTTTTTTTGTCCTTTTTCGTTCTGTGGTCTTCTTTTGCTTTTTACATTATGTCATAACATATAATTTTTTTGCTTTCTTTAATTACGCTGTCACCACATAATAATAACCCTATAAAAATATTCTAATTGACAAAAAGGGTATTTTTATATCTACTTTATATTTTTTTATTAAAGTTGAATTTTTACTATTATTTTTTCTAATAACCATAATTTCTTAATTTACATATCTGTTTTATAAATTCTAGAATATTAAAAGAAGAAAAAAAATCATATAAAGAAAAGACTAAACATATTTCGACTTTTAAGTTTTTTTGGCCTTATCGTATTTCTTCTACACATAGCTTTAAAAAAGAAAAAAAATCATAAAAAGAAAAAACCTGTAACACGTTGACGGTCCGGTCTGCAAGGAAACGGATGGGATTTAGGGCAAAGACCAGCTTTCGTCATCATCGATTGACCGTCAAGATATTTGGTCTGCGTGGAGGTTTCTCTATACGCCACATTGATACGAGTCACCATAACCACTAACCAGACCAGTCAGTGAACCATACTTCAAAAACATATCTTTACTACTTCCTAGGTCTTAGCCATCATTCATTTCTTGTCGTCTTCTGCTGACTCAGATTTCTCCTCTTCTTCTATTGTAAGACGACGCGTGTATCGTTCGCTTCCCCGCACGTGCCAGGGCCTACTCTTCAATACGGTGCGTTTTATCTCACAGCCTGAACATTTTTTTTTTTTAATAATCATTTTAATACGCCTTCCGAAAAATTCCTTTTGGTATATTTTATTTGGTTAGGACACAAATTAAATCATAGGTAGTATAGCATTTTAAACAGTGGACTAGGCGAGTTATTTGAGAAGATTTGTGTGTTGGAGGTGTGTCCGATCATTCCCAGTTATTTTAATATATAATTCTTAACTTAACGATCGATTATAATTATTAATTAAGGCTGTTTAGTGATTACGCCTTTGTGGTTGCGAGAGATGTTGGAGGCAATGGATTCGTGGAGAACGTACGTTCATATGATGTGTTGTCGGTGATAGCCTTTTTCACCACAAAATATCTCTTTCTTTCTTTCTTTTTTCACCACAAGCTATTATTAACACGTTGCCTTTAATATTAGGGATACTTTGCATTGAAATATAGTTTTTTTTTTTTGTTTGTTAAAGTGCATTGAAATATAGTTTTGATCTAATATTCTAATATTTTGCTTGAAAGAGGCTGACAATAGTTCTGTTTGTACCTTTAAATCTTAAAATCTTTATAATTTGTTTTCAGAATAGTATAATATAATTGAAAGGTCAACGAATGATTCGATCACTTCGAATATAATAGCTAAAATATAGCTTACAACAAAAGTTTGGGAGTAAGAGTCTCGTTGCACTGGTCCAGCCCATCATAGAAAAATCCAAAGTTTAGAGAAATCCAAGTCCAATCCTTTTCTAAAGTCCAAGCCCATTCTGTTTATGGAAATTCTAGGTACCATACCCTTTATTTATTCTCTATAAATACTATTCCTATTTCTTTATAAGAGCCATCCCTTTTCTCTCTAGAAAATCTCTGCATAAATTCTCTCTCTTATCTCTCTTCTCTTTCTCTCGTCGGACCTCTGCCGCCGGTCACCCGCCGCCGACCACCGCCGTAGCCGCCGATCGCCGATCACCGTTCGTCGCCACCGCCGCCGATCTTCGCTTTTCCGGCGAGTCTTCGAAACCCTAATTTCCCTAGTTACTTAAGGTAATTAGATTCCCTTTCCTTATTTGGGATTTCCGTTTTTAGAAGTTTCTCGATTTGGAAACTTTTCACTTTTGAAAAGTTTCTATTTTTGGAAACTTTCATTTTTCGGAAAGTTTATTTTATGGAAAGTTTCATTTTCCGACTTCTTCCATTTATGGAAAGTCTAAGCCCTAACTTGCGTAGCAAGTAATCTCTCTCTTTCCATTTAAGCAGATCTTCTGTCTTCCGTAGCTGATCTCTTTCTCTCTCGCTCATTCAATCGTCTTCAGTCAAGCTAAGGTGAGGATGTGTGATCTGTGGATCTTAAGGCTTACGTTGATTATGATTAGGCTTATGTAGACTGGATCTAGGTTGAGTAATGGTGCGTGATGAATGTTCGATGCTGATTGATGTTGTGACATATTAATGGGAATCTAGGATCATGCTGATTGCATTAGTAATTGGTTGCTAGGGCTGTTTGTACGCTGGAGATGGCCGTATGGGAGAAGTTCCCATAACGTATATTCATCATCAGTCTGATTTAAGCTTATGGGCCTGTGGGTAAATCTACGTGATAGGTCGACGGACCACTGGATCTGGGCTGACGAGCCGGTACGCATGAGTACCTTGCTTGTGAATGAGATTGCGGATTATGTGTTAGAAGAATTAGGTGATTGTTGCATGTGCTCCGTTAAGGAGTCTCGTATGGTTGCTTGTCTGAAAATCTTGTGTATATGTGCTTCGTTATCTTTGATGTGGTGTTGAGATCATGTGGGCAGGGACGACCGCTCCTACTGAGTAACTTTCGTTACTCACCCCTCCTTAACCTTTTCAAGTGAGGAATCATAGTAAGCTCAATTGGCGGTCAAGTGTTCTGGTTTTCGGGAACAACGGGTTTTATTAATTATTTCTATTTCAAAGACTATTTCTATTTAATGATTTCCGCTGCGTTATTCCTATTTAAGACGTTGTGTTTTTCCGATATATTTTTCCTATTTAATAAAGAATGAGTTTCAGACTATTAAATGTTTTTAATGAGTTTATTTATATTATTTACTATTAAAAGTATTTATTATAAGTAACGCATTACGATCCATGGGGACGGACGTTACAAAGAGGTTAATACATGTCAAGTATAGTTATTAGATTAGCATATCATTTTATACAGTATAAATTATCAATAATGAAAATGAAAGCTAGAGTTTTAGTAAAGAAGGGGTGAACGTGAATCCAATTTATTTTTGTATGATTATCATCATATGAAAAGTACAAGCTTCACTGAATAACGTTATCATATGAATTATTGCATAACTGCATTTGATTTTTGAAAAAACGAGAGATTATGAGATACATGTAACGTGAAGTTAGAATTTTGAAAAAAGATCAAATACAAGAATTTGACTTTTTTTTTCCAATAAATTTGAGATTCAAAGTGGCGAGAAAAGCCCAATAAATATGGTGGGATCAAATACGTTTTGGGTTTAGGGGAAAAGAAACAAAAGATTATCACAGAAAATAAACTTTATTTATATGTAAATGTTTAACAATAAAAAACTAAACCCTAATAAAAAAAATAAATGAAATATTATCTAATTTATATGACCAGTATCAATGACATGACAAAATAAACAAAGTCTAATGAAATGACACTAGGATCTTCCAAGGAACTTGTTTAAAAACCTTACCACTTAAAAAAAAATGGATTTTACAACTCACAATAACTCTCTTAAACATTTCCCCTCACCAACACAAAAGTTTAGCACTTCACGAAAACCGCATCAGTATGTTCCTAAACACAAGGGAGAAAGAAACAAAATCAATCATATATTTTCCTGCAAATTTCGATTTGAATAACATCAAGAAACCAGGTTGCTTACCATGTCAAAGTTGGGTGGATTCGATAGCATGACATTCTTTAGTACGACAGCAAAATTCTATAGTTGGTGATGTTTCTGTCTGGATCAAATAAAAATAACTGATAACTGGGTTCTTTTAGATGATGATAGAGATGTTCCTCGATGGGGAATAAAGAGTTAATACTTACACAAGAAAGACGAAATGATTCTGAAGCTAAGGAAGTTTAGGCTTGAAGTTGATCCGCAGCGATTTTTTCTCCTCCAATTGCCGCTACAAGGGTTTAAAGATTGTTATTCTAAAGAAGTTGAAGAATACAGACTCAAAATTGTTAATGAATCAGAGAGCTGAACAAACCTAAGGAAAACAGAAAATATTTTTGTCAGATAAATAGAGTATAAAGAACTAAGAGGACGCAACCAAATTCAGATTAGTTTCAAATAAATCGAAGATATAGTTAATTAACCCAATAATTTTTATGGTGGGATTGAATATATACCCTTGAGAAAAAAATATAAGTTCACCTAGTATGGTCCATGGCCATTAATAAGCGTTTGAACGAGTTAGGGAGTAAACTGGATACTCTTTTCTTTCATTTTCCCAACAGAAACTCTAGTCTTTAGTCAAAATAATGCAATGATTGTCTATCAAATCTAATACCTTAGATATCATTTCAATCGCCTTGTCAGATCTGGCTCGGTGCAAGCACCATTCCGTTGCCATTTCAAATTCAAGGTTGTTTGGCTGAGCACAATGCGATGTAGCCACAGCATCTCTCTGGAAACAAATTTAAAACAAAGAACAAGAACATTGTTAAAGGAACGGTGCATTTCTACCTGTGTGTGTGTGAAAAGGCAGTGAAAACAATACCGTCTCTCGTCGCATTTGAGTTTTGAGTGGTTTGATATGGCCGGAGAATGATGGTGGCTTCCCTGGAGGGTTAATCTTAGCAAACGCAGCAACAAGGGGCCTGTTAATCAGAAAAAAAGGAAGATCATAATCCACACATGCATACACATCACACCGTATGAAAATTGCACTGAACAAATGCTTGAAGTGAAACAAAACCCGAAATCGATTCAATACAGTTCGTTGTCTCAAACGGTCGAATGTCATTGGTACATGTATATACAAAACGAGTAAAGTCACTTTCGCATTAGAGATTTTAGCAGTTATAAATCGAGCAAATACTGATGCTTCATCGTTTCTTTCCTAAACTCGTATGTTTGTTTTTTAAATTGATGTTAAGATCATGTTCATTGAGATAATTTATGCGATTATAGACCATTTATGATTGGTAGCTAAGAGAAAAATCGGAATATGTCATGCGCGTTTACCTCCCATTTGATAGCAACAAGCATCCCTTATCTAGTCTTCCAATCGCTCTTTCTGCAGCTTCTCTTGAATTGAATATGACCAAAGCTTGACCTGTACATCACCCAATGTGAGATACCATAGTAAGGCTCTTCATTCTATTTCTAGTATGTGAGAACCATATATCGGAAGCCCTGTGAGTAAAATGATAGCTTACCAATATGAGAAATATTGACTGATGTATGCTCTATCATCCTTGCTGTACACTGCTCATTTAAAGCAGAATAGACTATATCCTGAAATATAATTCATCAATTTCTTAGATAACATATAAAGAGAGAGAAGGGAGGTTTCCATGAGGTAAACCAGCAAGCAACTGCACTACATGAGGTTACATTGATTAAGCAAATACAAAAAAACGTTTAAGAGACTCCTAAACAAACTCTTTAAAGCTAATACCTGTACTTCATCAGATGTATAAGTAGGATCCAAGTTTTGAAGGAGAACCAGTCTCGCTTGCTTTTCTGCTTCCCTCATACTTTCTTCCCAAGGCTGGCCATGGGTTAGAAAATTTAAAAGTCAGTCCAGAGTTAACCCCAGAAGATAATTTCTGATATGACCTACTGAATCTAGAAGAGCCTGCAATGGCCAGGCAGAACAGGTGCGAATATAAAAGAAACAATTTGAGTCTGTAGAACATAGAAACGATCAAGAAAATATTAATTTCTAATTAGCATATGACCGAGTCATTACAATTCAATGGAAAAGCATAAACAGGTCACCCTGTTAACATCAAAGAACAAGCATGTCAAACACAAAAATGGAGGCAACCAAAAACGACCATTCACAGAACTGGCGAGCAAAAGGAAGGGAAAAATACTTACAAGAGGTCGATACCATTTGCTGTTTACCTGAGATCAACAAAAAGTAAACAAAAATCTTTTAGATGAATCTCCATGTTTACAAGCACTGTGGTAACAAGTAATATGATGAGAAGAATGACAGTACATCACAAAAACTCTACAACATACACAGTGAAGGACTGTAAAACAAAACTGCTGCTCTTAGAATCGAGTTCTTGCAAAACCATACCCTTGCACCTTAAGATTTTACAACACACTGACTGAAAAGTGAAAACTCATGAAACAGCCAATTCGAAACCGATGTAAACTAAATCATATAGCATGAACCGAATAACAAATATAAACTTACAGCATCGGGCCTTCGGCTCACTTCAATTACTTGATAGTTTCTTTCGTAATCATCTACCAACATCTTGTCCTCAGCGCGTTTTAATAGCTTACCATCAAAGCTGGGTTTCTTGACTAAACCTTTTTCAGTTGCAGTTTTTGCATCTTTTCCTTCAGAAACCGACACCTCCATATCTCGCTTCATCTTACCGAAACTGGGCTTCTCAGGAGGGACTTCATCTCTTGTCACTTTGTCTCTAGGTCTCTTAAAAGATTCTGTATCTTTTTTACCATCAGAACTTATATTCTGCAACATGTTTGTATTCCGGCCATCTGGTACTGTAACAGAACCATCTAGCTTCTGTTTCTTTTGAGGCCTGTCGTCCAATCCATTCAAATCGTTACTATATCTTCCTTCAGCAGGCATAGATTTTTGTTTAGTCAACTGGTGTTTAACATCATTCACTTGAGCTTTCTTCGAATTGGAATGATTTTCCCTGGAGCCAGAAGCTTCATAAGAATTACCATATCTTTCTTCTGCAGGCATAGATTTTTGTTTAGTAAATTGTTTTTTAACTTCACTTTCTTGAGCTTTGCCATCACAATGATTTCCCCTAGAGCCAGAAGCTTCACAAGAGTCATGTTCATTATGAGCCGTGCCTTCCTGCACACCAGAATCCTTGCTAGACCTTTCTTCTGCAAGTGTAGATTTTGTTGTCGTCAGCTGATTGTGACCTTTTTCTTTCCCTTCTTTGCGACCATCACTGCTTTCTCTACAGACAAAAGATTCAATAGAGCTATCTTCAGTTTTCCTCACTGAGCCACAAGCTGAAAGACCATTTGGTTTCAAACTATCTAGATTTCCAATTATGTCTGCTTCAATTTTCTGAACAGCAGTTGTTTCTTTCTTACAACCCGCTCTGTTAAAGATAAATTTAACTGCAAGAATTAGAGTGAAAAGAAGATATGATGTAAATAAAGAATCAAGATAGCTATCGATCACAGAGGAGAATACTGAAGCTAGCAAATGAGATGAAACAAAATGTACCGTCAACTCCAGCAATTTTATCGTCAATCGTATCCAAGACTTTGCAACTTCCAACATCAAATGCTCGGCGAAACACAAAGTCTGTTGACTTGATTTCTTCATCAGCGGGTTGTGGATTTCTTTTGTCCTTTGAAGTGCATAGAACAGAGCATTTTCCACCAATTGCTTCCTAGTGGAATAATGTTATATCAGTACACATGCAAGTGTAATATGGAGAACGAAAAACTCAAAATAGTGTACAGAAGAAATCAGTTACCAACTGGTTGACATTAGCAAGGCCGAGACCTTCACCCGATGCCAAAAACAGTTCGTTTGCAAGTACATCTGGGACTCCTTCAAGATATGGCGAAATCTCAGAAGGTTTAAAGAACCAGAGAAGCTTGACTTGCCTTGGGGTTTTTGCACGCTTATTAGTGCGTTCCCAAATTTTGATGATCTTGCCAACAAAAGGTTCAGCAGAGTCTGGATGACTGGCATCGCCAACTAAGACACAGTCATAAAGACAGTATTCATCACCGTCATAGGTGAAAGATTCATAGAATTGGACATCTTTCTTTATTCCACCAACTCCTCTCTTCTTACCCCACTTAAATTCTAAGCCTTCAGCTCCTACTGATTCTTCCATTCTCTAAAAAGCAGTTTTCTACTTGCGACAAGCAGACGAATAGTTCACCCAAATCAGAATTGCACGTCTGATGCAAGGAAATGATTAGACGACTGAACATATATTCATCTGAATTGATGCAGTTCCTGATAGACTAAGATAAGTGGCATTCATAAAACGAAAGGATACAATATTTCCCAAAGGAGATCAACAAAACAACCCAATTGCTAAAAGGTGAATTCTTTTCCTTTTTTTTTAATCATGCAATGTAGGCTGAGATAAACAAAGATTAACTGGGAATCAAGAATACTAAAGTCCATTCGACAAAAATACAACTTTTACCTTCACTGTAGAAATCAAGTTTACAGTTTCCTGGGTCACCGAACAGGTGATCGAACCCTAGAAGCCAATGCTCGAAATCAGAGCAACGCGAGTTCGGTTAGGCCAAGATAAACAGAAATTGGCGAGGCCCAGGTTATCGCGGAGAGAGCAAAACCCTAATTCCTCGTTCACCAGTTACTCTACTTCCTCCTTCCCACCCATCTTTATCTCTCGCTCAAATTAATTTCTAGTTCAAATCAAATCTCTAAGGAGCAAATCTCTTGGTAATTCAGTTTTGTCGAAGATTGCTTCTTTCAGTTCCCAGAAAACGGTAAGGACACAGAGTTGATGAAACTGAAAGCGTTATACCCTCCGCTTCCTTTTTGTCTGGAATTCTGGATCCTCCATCTACTTTATATTTAAACGAGTTGTAAAACAATTAGGTTTAAAAATTACAATTTTGTTTTCCTAATGATAAACTTTTAGAGAAATCCTAAAAACCTGAAAGATACGGAAAGATCATATTACCGTTATATATATATTTTTTATAGATATAAATAGAAATTTAATAAATTATAATTTTTCGCGCCATAATCTCTTCGAACTATAATATAAAAATTAACTATCTAATAAATTATAATCTTTTGCGCAATATATTTTTTCGTATTGTAAATTTATTCAGTCATTTCAACAACCTCAAAATTCGAACCGTGATTTTGGATCCTAGATTATGAATCTTGTCTGATCATATTGTCGTCTTTTATACTATATATAAATAGAGGTTAAATATTTAATAATTTAGAAACTTTCGCGCCATAATCTCTTCGGACCATAATATAAAAGTTAAATATTTAATAAATTATGAATCTTCGCGCTATAATCTACTCGGACCATAATATTTAAATTTAGTCATCTCGATATTAAGTATTGGAGATTATCTACAATGCTGCAATCATAAGTTAGATCGGATTGATATATATACTTATTAGTGAAACAGAAGAGTAAAATTTGAGGGGTAGAGGAGTAGACATAGGTTTGTAATCTAACATCCCTACACTGTTCAGAATATGTTCATCGTACTTGGTTTGTGATGGAAACAATTATGACTAATGAGTTTTTATATGGTGGACTGGTCCAAAGTCACGGTGGAGCTAAGTTGAATGATCAATATATTGAGCAAAATGTTGGAATTGCCCGTGAAAAAAAACATCATCCACGTAAAAAAAAAAAAGGCATCAGAATTGTTGTGATATGTGAACATGGAAAGATCAGGTGAGCAAAGACAAACCCAAACCAAAACAAATTCGTTGAACTTGTCGAGCCAAACATGACAAATGGGATGGATGAATCGGATTCGTCAAATCAGAAAGTTTTTCTTATAAATATCTTATAAGAATTCAGTAATGTTTGTATAGTGCCATATTTTTAATTTGTTTTGTTTATTGGTAGTTCCGTTATCTTGGCTTAGTGATACAACTCTCCCTTATAAACAAATGTAATAGTCTATTGACCTTGTATTGTTTGACATTGTACAAAGATTCAGAATCAGCTGATCGTGTGCTTATATATTAAAGACTACTCCATGAGTCCCTTCTTAAAGGTGTACTTTAGTAGTTTCCTGGTCTTTTCTGCTTAATGATCTAATACGCAAATATTCTTCCGGATTCTTGAACAGATATTTTTTTTTTTGTAATACGTACGTCACTAAGCAAATCAATCTCCTCATACCAGACTCGTAGCAGAATGACCACTTACGGATCATCGATGAGGAGCTTGATGTCACAATATTCTTTCAAGCCATCGATACTCATCGTTAAGAAGTTTTTCTTTTTTTCCATTAAAGAAATTTTTTTTTATTGGTAATAAAAAGTTATAAACTTGCACTATATAAAACACCAAAGTGCTTCATCTTCTTGTATCAGTCGTCGTCAGAAAAGGTAATCTTTTTACCGCCGGATTTTTCTTAGTTGGGGTTAGAGATACTGGGCTTTTTCTTAGTTGGGGTTAGAGATACTGGGCTCTTGTTATATGGGCTGCGCATCTCCAGTAGTAAACCAAAACGCCTTCGGTTTGTGTCGTTTTTCATCCACAGAATTAAAAAAAATTAAAATGCGGTGAGCGTGGATCGAACACGCGACCTTCAGATCTTCAGTCTGACGCTCTCCCAACTGAGCTATCCCCGCAAGATGCTAACCTTGCTAGGTTATTTTATATAAAAACATACTTGACTTCTTTGGTAAGACAGGTTTGTCAAAATTCAAGATAGCACGGCGAATTCTGTTACAGAGTACAAAAAATCTTTTAAAATCTCAGCGTTGCATTAATCAAAAACATTACACTAACTGTCTTGTTTGTTGTTGTTCTTTGTTATATAAATATCCTTCCTATTGAAGATAATTTGGAGAAGTGTGGTTTGGGTTCTTAGTGTTTGAGCCAGTAGTTTCTTAGCTGAGCCATATGCAACAATATCTCGTCCCGACCTTGATTTGTCACACTGCTGGTCATAATCCATGGTGGTGTTGTCTCAAAGAATCCTTGGATCAAATCTTGGAACTCCTTTATATTCTCCTCCGGTTTCTTCCCTCCGTTTTTCTTCTTCTTCCTCTTGTCGCATTTCGTGAATATCATAGTCATTGGAACCTGAGACATAGATAACAATAGTTCATTCCACAGAGACAAGATAGTTAGTAAAAATCTTGATCATGATCATGATCATTAATGGGTTTCGGTGGGTTTTTATACCTGGTTTTGACCAAGCCAGCTTGCGTACTCGAGATCGATCTGCTTTGCAGGAATGCTGGCATCAACTAGCAAAAATACTGAGACTAATGTTGATCGGTTTAGGAAATAGTCTTTGGTAAATTTGTTCCAGTCTTGTTTGAGTTCATGCGGTGCTGATGCATACCTGCAAATATCAAAGACAGAAACTGTAATTGTAATTGAAACAAAAAAAAATTTAGGAGAGACAGAGACCGGTACAAAATGAAAGTATCACTGAATGTGATATGACTGAGAGACACTTTCAGAACATTGTCGTTTTTAGATTCTGATGGCCAGAGCTAATGCAAGGGACTATGGCTCATAAACAAATGAAGACAAAATGATATAACTTAAACTTACCCGTAGCCGGGCAAATCTACCAAGTACCAATTGTCGTTGATCCGAAAATGATTAATGCATTGCGTCTTTCCTACATGAAGGATAAATTACCAAGAATTATAACCAACCAAAGTCCCTTTTTTCATAGATTCAAAGAACAAAGAGAAAGCTTCATTTTTAAATACTGAGTCTCAAAGATTAGATACCTTCCACTAAATTTCAATTCAATTTTACATGACATATCAACCGAAAAAACCCCAGTTACCCTCTTAACGAGTACCCCAGCTCCCAAAGAAGCCCCACAAAACCAAAATCTAGAGATACAATATATGTGAAGAAGAGTATATCTTCAACTGCAAGTGCAAAAAGCCACTATCCAGACCAAAAATGGAAGCTTTTTATCCATAAATCTAATTAAATCTAAAACCATATAGGAATCACACACCAGCTGAATGATAATCACGACAGAGCAAAACTCATATTACCAGGTTTCTTAGAGGTCAAGGCAAGGCGTTTCCTCCTCACCAACGAATTGAGGAGCGAGGATTTCCCAACGTTGGATCTCCCGACGAGCGCAAACTCCGGCAGCCCATCGGCCGGACAATCCTCCGTCCGGACACTGCTCTTCACGTAGTCAGCCTGAACCACCTGTGCGTCCCTCGCATACTTGCTGAGCACTATGTTCGAACCCTTCAGTATCCTAGTCGTTAGACTCGCCGGGTCGTCGCCGGAGATATCCGTCTCCGGCGGTATAAAAAGCTTGTCGAGCGAAATCTCCACAGGAGCATCATCCAGATCGGATGAATCCGAGACCGGCAGTGGTATGGGTTCAACCGTGGCGAGATTGGATTTAGGGGCGAATGAAAAAAGGGTTCTGACAACTGTAACCGGCGGCTTAGGGTTTAAGAAATTGAAATGCGAAGATGAGAGAGAGAAGGCGGGTTTCGCGAAGATGGAGAAATGAAATCTTGGAAGCTGCGCTAAAATCATAATTGATTGATTTTCTTCACTATTTTTCTTCAGTATAGTCGTGTGTGCTGTTTTTCTCTCTAGATTCTGTAAGCAGCCATGGATGTTCGAGGACGAGGAGGGAGCTTACGGATGGATGCTGGTGGAGTGAGAAATTCCGGAGGAGGGCTGGGAAATATCCGCAGCAAAACGCATCGTTTTTGTATACGTAGCTGGACGAGAACTTTCCTTATTTACAATTCACCCGCTTATTTTAAGGATTGTATCAATTAGCCACTTTCTTCTTTGTTTGATGGTAATTTATTCAGTAATTTTCTACACTATTTTGATCACACATTCAGAATCAATAACTTTCAGAAATAGTGCTTTTACGTAACCAATTTTAGTAGCTGTTTGTTGTTAATTTTAAATGATTATGCTAAATTGGTAATTGTCGAATTAATCTATTAAACAGATGGCACTGGTTTTGCTGATAAAAAGTTTTTATAAAGTTATCTCATGTAGAATCTTAAACATTACATTAGTTACAAAATGGTTTTGCTGATATTGTGGAAAGTATCTCCTTTGGACAAAATAAAAATAAAGCGGTATATTAGCAAGAAAAAACAAAGTAGGAGGAGTACATAGCAAATCGGGTCGTTGGCATCTTTCCCCCACGTCTCCACGCACGAGACTCGACCAGTGAACCAAATTCTCTCTCAATTTTAGCAGCGCCTGCTTCTGATCTCAGTGGGATTCTCTCCGATCGGGTGACATCTCGTGGTTCACGCTCCGGTGGATCTTACGGCGTAAAAATTCACCGTATCGAAACCGCAACCATATTAGCCATGTCTCCTCCAGCCGCTTCGCAGCGTTATCCATCACCGTCCCAACCTTCAGGGTAACTCATGCTCCAGCCCTTTGCTTCTCTCTCGATCAATAGCGCTGATTTTGACCTTTTTCCCCTGCATTCTTAAAATAAAAAGCAGCAATCAATTTTAGGATTCGATCATATCTTTTCATGCGTGGTCGGTCAGCTCCTTAGTTCTCGAATTTTTGGATCTGTACTGCTCCTATACTAAATCCAGAAATTCATAAGCTCCCTTGTAACGGATCTAGTTTTAGGATGTCGTCTGGATTAAATTTCGTGAGATGTTTTGTGCCTGAGCTAATTTATGTCAAAAAGGCTAATGTGGATTTTGACGAGGCCATTAGTTTGAATTCTCTGCCCTTAGATTCTAATTTCTAAAAATGCAGTGAGTATGTCCGATAATCTGATTTCTCTTTAGTCAAATGAAGCGTGAGCTGAAACTAGAAATTGTTCTTTATCAGGAAAAGCGAAGTGACAGATCTGAAATCCCAGCTTCGCCAGCTAGCTGGAAGTCGAGCTCCAGGAGTTGATGATTCTAAACGCGACCTCTTCAAGAAAGTAATATCCTACATGACTATTGGCATTGACGTCTCATCCGTATTTGGAGAAATGGTCATGTGCTCGGCAACATCAGACATTGTCCTGAAGAAGATGTGTTATCTTTATGTTGGAAACTATGCTAAGGGTAATCCTGATCTTTCCCTTTTGACGATCAATTTTCTCCAAAGGGATTGCAAAGATGAGGATCCTATGATCCGTGGGCTTGCTCTGAGGAGCTTATGTTCCTTACGAGTGCCGAACCTTGTGGAGTATCTGGTTGGTCCCTTGGGGAGCGGGCTAAAGGACAATAACAGCTATGTGAGAACCATCGCTGTAACTGGAGTACTAAAGCTGTATCACATCTCAGCCTCAACATGCATCGATGCCGATTTTCCTGCAACACTGAAAAGTTTGATGCTTCATGATTCAGATGCTCAGGTTTTTTGTTTTATATGTAGAATATTTTGTTGAATGCATTTGGATGTAGCTCATCACTTGTTTTGTATGATTAGTACCTTTTTGATATAAAATATGCTGTCAGGTAGTTGCCAATTGCCTGTCTGCACTTCAAGAAATTTGGAGTTTAGAAGCAAGCCACTCTGAGGAAGCATGCCGGGAGAAGGAATCCTTGCTTAGCAAGCCAGTTATATATTATTTCTTAAACCGGTATCTCCTTGAGCTCCTCCTTCAACCTTCAATCACAATACCTTGTTGTTGTAGTGGTATCTAAGAAGGGAGAAGCAGAATTCACCATCGTGGTGTTTCCTTGCAGGATCAAGGAATTCAATGAATGGGCGCAATGTCTTATACTTGAGCTGGCAGTAAAATATGTGCCGTCAGATAGTAATGATATTTTTGACATTATGAATCTGTTGGAAGACAGACTGCAGCATGCCAATGGAGCTGTTGTCTTGGCAACAGTCAAAGTGTTTCTGCAGTTAACACTCTCCATGACCGATGTTCATCAACAGGTATAAAGTCCACCTCCTTTATCCTTAAGCATGGAAAAACATTCCTGATGAAATTAGTTTTGTGTGGGATTTTATGATGGTAAATTTGTGAATAATTTCTGCAATGTCCAAAAAGTGAGCATTTTGTTACTTTTGGGGAAGTTGTCTGGAAGCTTGAAAATCAGATTTTAATTTCTAGAAAGATTCACTGCACTCTTAGCAAACCAAGCCATCACCGTTGGATGAAATTTGAAATCTAGACTAGGTATTTCATAGTTTATCATGATCCACTGATGCCAAACGATCTTGTCTAGGTATATGAGCGTATTAAATCCCCACTTCTGACTCTCGTCAGTTCTGGAAGTCCAGAGCAGTCGTATGCAATTTTAAGCCACCTTCATCTTTTGGTTGTTCGTGCGCCATTCATCTTTGCCTCAGACTATAAGCATTTCTACTGCCAGTACAATGAACCCTCATATGTCAAAAAGTTGAAGCTCGAGATGTTGACTGCTGTTGCAAATGAGAGCAACACTTACGAAATTGGTATTTGTTTCAAACTATGTCAATATGGAATCTGGAACGAAAAACCTTTCTTTTCTGGCTCTTTAATGTGACTGCTTTGCGCTTTTCTGTACATTTAGTGACGGAACTGTGCGAGTATGCTGCAAACGTTGATATTGCAATTGCAAGGGAATCAATTCGGGCAGTTGGGAAGATTGCTTTGCAGCAGTATGATGTAAATGCCATTGTTGATAGACTTCTTCAGTTTCTGGAGATGGAAAAGGACTACGTCACTGCTGAAACTTTGGTAAACAATCATACGTACTATTCACCGAGATGATTAGCCATCATATTGTTTGAATTTTGATAACGAATCCACTTGTCTGGCTGCTCCTTTAGGTTCTTGTGAAGGACCTTCTAAGGAAGTATCCGCAATGGAGCCATGATTGCATTTCTGTTGTTGGAGGTATCAGCAGTAAAAATATCCAGGAACCGAAGGCCAAGGCGGCTCTTATATGGATGTTGGGTGAATATGCTCAGGACATGAGTGATGCTCCTTATATTTTAGAGAATCTTATAGAAAACTGGGAGGAAGAGCATTCGGCTGAGGTATTTAGACATCACTTTTCTGTTTTTTTTCTTATCCTTGCTGCTTGGCACCTCAGCATCTTTGTTTTTCCCTTTATCAAACTGCAAAGATATGCGTAATGATTTCTGTCAAAGGAGAGTAAGTACAAAAGGTGTTTCAAAATGGGGATCAGAAGAAAATGTAAAACACAAAAGGAGAGCTGGGATTAGGGAAAAGTGTAGCATATAAAAGCTTCGACAAATTGTAGAGGAAGTGAATGAACAGATTAACAAAAAATATGAAGAGGACTTGATAGCAGGATTTCATAAGATTTCCGGAATTCTATGTAGACCTAGCAGTATTTGCTCGATAGCAGGATTTACTGAAAGTATGGTTCCATGTTTGCATGATAATGAGGACTTGCACATTTCGTCTAATGAAAGTATTGTCCTATTGATCAGGTTCGGTTGCATCTTCTAACTGCAGCAATGAAATGCTTTTTCAAGAGGCCACCTGAGACTCAGAAAGCCCTAGGAACAGCTCTAGCTGCAGGCATTGCTGATTTTCACCAGGTATCGTCCAATCTTCCCCTCTAAAAATTTCTCTTGTTTTAAAACCGTTGCCCCTTTAGAATACTTATTCAAGATTACTGCTGGAGTAGGATGTTCATGATCGAGCCTTGTTCTACTATCGGGTTCTGCAATACGATGTTCATGTGGCAGAACGTGTTGTTAGTCCTCCAAAACAGGCGGTTTCGGTCTTTGCTGACACTCAAAGCAGTGAAATCAAAGACCGTATATTTGATGAGTTTAACAGCCTTTCTGTGATCTACCAGAAGGTTGTTTCCTGACTTTACTGCCAAAACCAATGTAGTAGTATGCATTCATTAGCCTCTATTATTCAGAGATTCTCTTTAGTTGCTTTCATAGTAAAATCAAAATTCTTGCAGCCATCTTACATGTTCACGGATAAGGAACACCGAGGGCCCTTTGAGTTTTCAGACGAACTTGGAAATATCTCCATCACATCTGAAGCCTCCAGCGACATTGTTCCAGCTCAGCAATTTGAGGCAAATGACAAGGACCTGCTTCTGAGTACTGACGAGAAAGATGACAATAAAGGACTTTCCAATAACAATGGTTCCGCTTACACGGCTCCGTCATATGAGAACTCCTCTAGTATAACCTCACAAATGCAAGAGCTTGCAATCTCCGGCCCCGCCACGTCCGCAACTATCCCACAATCTAGCTTTGGTTTTGATGATCTCCTTGGTTTGGGTTTATCAACAGCTCCTGCTCCTACATCATCACCACCTCTTTTGAAACTCAACCCAAGAGCTGCTCTAGATCCAGGCGCCTTCCAACAGAAATGGCGCCAATTGCCAATATCACTAACACAGGTTTTTTATTCTTCTGCAATTTTTACCACTAATTCATGAAACTAATGTCTGCATTTCTTATACGGTTAGATGCATTCGGAATCGTAACATCGAAAAATTGTTTCCTTGTTCCTAAATTCATGTCGAGAGATTTGTAACTTTCTTAACTTCATGTGCAGGAGTGTTCTGTGAATCCGCAGGGCATTGCGGCCTTGACAGTTCCACAATCACTAATCAAACACATGCAGACTCATTCCATTCACTGTATTGCATCGGGGGGTCAATCTCCAAACTTCAAGTTCTTCTTCTTTGCTCAAAAGGAATCAGAACCATCAAACTATCTCGCAGAGTGTATCATAAACTCTTCATCCGCCAAAGCTCAGATAAAAGTGAAAGCGGACGAGCAGAGTACGTCTCAGGCATTCACAACCGTGTTTGAAACAGCCTTGTCCAAATTTGGTATGGCTTGAAAAGCTTTCAATAAAACTAATCTCTATGTATCAATAGGATTCTCTCGATGGATCTCTACATTTGTTGTAAAATGCGATAATACTTTTTGAGTTTTGTAGTCTCCCTCACCTTTGATTTCGTTTCGTTCTTTGTGTTAGAGAGATTCTTTCGAATGAACTATAATATATGATTTGGCCGTGTTAAAGTCACAGCTTCAATACACGCTGTAACAAGTGATCTCGAATGGAATGTCCAATTTCATGATCACCAAACAATCACCACCTATAAACGCAAAAAAAGAAAGAAAAAAAACACTGCGCCTTCGGTTTTCGGATTAGATTTGTCCCTTTGTCATCGCCAGAACTAATACACCAGTTATGTTACCGACTTTTTATACTTGTTTGTCCAAAACTTTTCTATATTAAAGAAGGTATTTAAGGTATTTATAAAATAAAAAGATTTAGGCCTCAGACGTCAGGTTTGTATAGATGAAGGTTAGTTTTGGAAATTTCTTTTTATTAAGACGACGGAGGAAAAAAAGTCATCAGTTTTGCTTTTTTTGTTTTTATATTGTCTCGAGTGGTTACGATTTCTTCATCGTCGTAACATCTAGGAAAGAGAGGGGAGATAGGGAAGTGAGAGGGGGAAACCCTAGATTCGATCTCCATTCAATTTGGTTCGTTCTCGAATCGAAGCGATGGTGTTCTACTTCAAGGCCCGACCAGATGCTGGCGACTACACCATCTTCATGGGGCTTGATAAGTTCGAGAACGAGGAGCTCATCAAGTACGGCTTCCCTGAAGACGTCTGGTAAGCGACAAGATTCTCGATTTTTCCGATCATCTATTGTTTTGTGTCTTCAATTTTCTCTGATCGGGGATGGCCCAACGGTTAATTTGGTTGATTTTATTGAATTTTTGAGTTTGTGCCCTTTGTTTATGGTCAGATGTTTGGCTGTGCCATGATCTATCTATTGTAGATTGATTTTTGTGGTAAATAATGGGTATGAAAGAGGTGGAGAATATGGTGGTCAACCTTTGCTCAAGTTTGTTTTTGATTATTTATATAACTCAGTTTAATATATGCTTAGTCTTTCTATGGTTTCTGAAATTATTTGTTTGTTGAGAGATGGATTAGAAATGATGGGGAATTATGATACTAGCTTAAGCTTAACGTTTTCACCAGTATTCTATTTTCTGGGATAGATCTTTTTGCATGTCTATTGTCCACCACTCATGCTGTGTTGGCTATATTCTAACTTTGATGTTTGTAGATATGAATAGGGGGTTTGTTACCTTCAACTTTGACAGTTTTCTTTTAAAACAAAAAAAACTAGAGGAGTTTCATGGATTTTATATTGATCACATGCTTTTGCTTACCGTCTCTTTTTTTTTGGTTCAGTAAGCTGATTCGTGACTGAGGTGTATGAGTAAACGCATGTTTACATCATGTCTATTGTCCGCTTATGCTGTTCTTGCTAATTTCAATCTTTGATGGGTTTATACACGAATAGGGTGTTGTTACCTTCTAATTTGACAATTTCCTTTTTTTTCAAATAAACTCTAGGAGCTTATTTTTCGGTTCAGTTAGTTGATTCGCGACCGAATGCTAAACTTAATTTTCATTTGATGCAGGTTTCACGTTGATAAAATGTCGTCAGCTCATGTGTACTTGAGGCTTCATAAAGGCCAAAGTTTTGATGACATTAGTGAAGGTGTGCTTGAGGACTGTGCTCAGCTTGTGAAAGCTAACTCCATTCAAGGTAAAATCTGAAGCCCTTTTCTACTTGTCGTGAACTTAACATTTACATACCCATTAGTCTTGGAGTATCAGTTTGTTCCCGTTTCTCAGTTTCGTTTAGAAGGAGGGCACATATAGGCTAAATACTGTTTTCTTACCGACTGGTGTCTGGGATTATGTGCCAGGCAACAAGGTGAACAACGTCGATGTTGTGTACACTCCGTGGTCCAACTTGAAGAAAACCGCCTCCATGGATGTTGGTCAAGTTGGTTTCCACAATTCAAAGATGGTAAGCTCCTTCATCTCTCTAAAAAAAAATTGGGTTGTGCATACATGAAAACTGCTCAATTATGGTTGCAGAGCAAGGATGGCACCTAACTGATATTTTGTTTCTTCAAGGTCCGGACTATCAGAGTTGAGAAGCGAGTCAATGAAATAGTTAACAGATTGAACAAAACAAAAGTTGAAAGAACCCCTGATCTGAGAGGTAAGTTTTTGGTTTGTGGACTAATACATACATCTTTCTCGTTATTACAGTTTTCTTGCATATGAAGTGTCAGTTAAGTGACGATAGCTTTCCCAGTCAGTAACACTTTAAAATCTATTAAATTGTATGGTTGTTGATAATGAAGCCGAGAGAGAAGCAGTGAATGCTGCAGAAAGAGCTGAGAGGAAACAACATCTGAGGGAGAAGGTCAGTTTACGTTTTGGTCCTTGTCATCTTCTTAATCTGTGAAAAGTCTATTGACTCAGATCCTCGTTGTTTCTGGGTTTTGCAGAAGAAACGTGAAGAAATAGAGAGGCTTGAGAAGGAGAGGCAAGCAGAGATGAGGAGTTACAAGGGACTAATGGTGACTGACAAAATGACATCCAACAAAGACATTGCTTCAAGCAACAAATCGCTTCAAGAACTCGAAGACGATTTCATGTAAAATGCCTTGAAGAATGAGAAAAACAAACAAACCAATTGGGTAACATCCTGCCAGAGGTAATCTGGTGCTGGTCCTTCAAAGAAGGCTTATGATGTTGATGATTTGCCTGGTTTCATCTTTTGTTTCAAAAAGTCTTTGAAGACCTAAAACCCTAATTTGGTTCTTAAGACTCTTTCGTCCATTGGAATGTTTCAGAGGATTTAATCTGAGCTGTGAGAAGAAAAAAAAAAGAGCATTATAGTATATTTCAGATGCGCCAGTGATCTGGTGCGATCATGATTTACTCTCTTGCTGTGCTTGTTGAAAATAATTTTATTACCCCTATAGTTTTTACTTTTTTGACAAAAGACCCAAAATTAATTGACATGGTTGGACTACATCCTAAAGCTGCCAAAAATACGCAAAATTAGTATTTGCCAAAAAAGAAATAGACCAGCTTCATATAATGATCTTAAATATTTTATTTGAATCGATCTGGTTTCAAATGCTATTTTCTTTTAGATTAGTTGGCTATCCCCACCCTAAAGTCCATAAGATTTGAAATAATTCCGAACGGTGGCCCCAGAGTTGATATCAACACAACACTCAATAAATCCCCAACTATTTTGTACTGGAAATCAATGGGTATTAAATCTGGGTTAAAATTCGAAACAAAAAAGTTAAAAAGATGAGAAACAAAATAATGATATGTCCGTTGAGCACTTTAAAAGATTGGAGACACGTGACCGATAACATTTAAAATGGAGGGCTGAGATTAACTTAGATCACAGATTCAGAGCCGCTGATAGAAAAACCAAACGTATAGGGTTTGTTCAAGACATTTTAATTTTACACTAAAAAAAAACACTCCAACTTCCGCCATTCTTCTTTCAAATTAGCTCTGCCGACCGTTTAGATTTCTCTCTTTATTTTTCTCTCGTTTTCTTGCGAAAGCTTTCAATCACTATTTCCTCTCTAAGCAGACTGTAAAATCGGAGATTTCTCGTTTGCGATTTGGGTTTAATTGGGGCATTTTGGTCCTGGGTATTCTCTCGTTTCCGCATCATCCTCTTCTCTCTTCGACTTTTGATCACTTCCATTTTCGAATCTCGCTTTCGTAAGTTTTCTGACTTCCATCGTTAGAGATCTTCAAGTAGATCTTATTGATCTTCGTTATCTAGGCTGATTTGGGTATGATGTGATTTTTGAATTTACTGTCTGATCAAAGTAATTTTCTTAAAGTTATTACAAACGAAACTTCAGTTGTTGCGTTTTGATCTAGTACCAAGTTCGAGATGTGAATCAAACACCAATTTGTTATTGTAATATATTTCTAGCTTCGAGTGTGTTTGGTCCTGATGGTGTAGCGACGGTTTTATTTTTTTATAGAGAATCCATGCCTAATTCCTTTGTTTTTTGACATTTTATTTAAGGCAGATTGTGAGGATGGTGCAAAGGAGGGACCAGTAACTTTGCAAGATAAATGTTTTGGAGTAGACATTGCAGAGAAGAAAGGCAACGTATGGGAATTGGGGTAACCACTTTTGCTTTTTCATTGAGAAGATATGGAAAGTGAGTCTACAACAATCTCAACCCCTCCTGAGGGGCTTACTGAAGGGAACACGAAATCGCGTCACGGGTATGCTTCTTTTTTCATTTCTTACTATCAATAGATTGACATGTTTGGCCCATCTACAATTGAGTTGCATGACCATTTGTGCGGATTTTACAGGAGGACTAGTGGCCCTGCAAGACGTTCAACTCGAGGTCAATGGACAGCAGAGGAGGTGAAAATTTATGTTTCATTCAGCTTTTGTTTACAACTTTTTTCCAATCCTATCGGTTAGCTCTGGTTTCAGGTGCTTGATATATGCAACAAAGTCCGCCTTGTGTTTGTTCAGTTGCATGATATCGTTGATCATGCTACATACAATTAGTTGTTCTTTATGTTATGTATGCACTAAAGCGGAGATACACAAGAAGTGAATATTTGGATATATATGCATATTTGATAATTTGTTGACCAAAACATATTTTCAGGATGAGATTTTGAGAAAAGCTGTTCATAGTTTCAAAGGGAAAAACTGGAAGAAGATAGGTAAATTTAACAATTTGACATACTTTGCTGACGTTCTTGTCTAATTGAATGTCACATCTTTGTCTGATCTGCTTTTCTTAACTTCCAGCTGAATATTTCAAGGATCGAACTGATGTCCAGTGCCTCCACAGGTGGCAGAAGGTCCTTAATCCTGAACTTGTTAAAGGGCCGTGGACGAAGGAGGTGACATAGCTTTTCTTCACTACTTTTATATGTGCATACTTGACCCTGTTGGCTTCATAATTTCCAAACATCCCCTGTGACTCCTTATTACTCTCATTTGACATGTGTGCAGGAAGATGAAATGATCGTTCAGTTAATCCAAAAATATGGGCCGAAGAAGTGGTCCACTATTGCTCGATTTTTACCGGGCCGTATTGGAAAGCAATGTAGAGAGAGGTATGTTTATAGCCAGTTGTTTCTCTAGGAACAACAGCACTTGAAATCTTTCATCCTCTTTTCTAGTTTTACCGTGAAGTGTATAAGCATTCACAAAGATTGTAATTGATATAGGTGGCACAATCACCTCAATCCTGCCATAAACAAGGAAGCTTGGACTCAAGAGGAAGAGCTGGTTCTGATTCGTGCTCATCAAATATACGGTAATAGATGGGCAGAGTTAACAAAGTTCTTGCCTGGAAGGTATTAATATTTATTGTCATCTGGAAATAATCATACATCTTATTCAATCTTAGGTATTCCTCTATTTGTACTAACAATATTTTTTTTGTTGCTATGTTATCAACAGGTCGGATAATGGAATCAAAAATCACTGGCACAGTTCAGTTAAGAAGAAACTCGATTCCTATATGTCGTCTGGCCTTTTGGATCAGTACCAAGCCATGCCTCTAGCTCCTTATGAGAGAAGTTCCACGTTACAATATGGTAATGGCTGCCTAAGTGGACAGGCAGAGAAAGAGATAGAAAACTGTCAGAATTCAAGCATGGTTGGCTGCTCTCAATCTGCAAGAGATTATCCAAATGGAGTAATAAACATGGGGCAACATTTTCACCCCTGTGAAAATTCTCACAAGAATGAGCAATCTGCATATCATTCAGATCAATATTTCTATCCGGATTTGGAAGATATCTCAGTCTCCATCTCAGATGTCTCTTATGACATGGAGGACTGCTCACAGTTTCCCGATCATAATGTCTCGACTTCTTCGAGCCATGATTACCAATTTGATTTTCAGGATCTATCGGATGTTTCACTGGAGATGAGACATAATATGTCTGAGGTACCGATGCCATACACGAAGGAGAGCAAGGAATATACTCTGGGAGCTCCAAACTCCATATCAAATATAGATGTGGCTACTTACACCAACCCAGCAAACGTTTTGACATCTGAAACGGAATGCTGCAGGGTCCTTTTCCCGGATCAAGAGAATGAAGGGCTCAGTGTTTCTAGATCCTTGACCCAAGAGCCAAACAAGGTTGACCAGGCATACTGTCGAGATCCTATGTTCAGCGCATCAGCTTCAGACAGCCAAATATCAGAAGCTACAAAATCTCCTATGCAGAGCTCTTCTTCAAGGTTCATTGCAGCGGCCGCCTCAGCCAAAGAAACTCTTCGGCCAGCTCCCTTAATCATATCACCCGATAAGTATGCCAAGAAGTCATCTGGATTGATATGCCATCCTTTTGAGGCAGAACCAAATTGCAGAACAAATGAAAATGGTACATTCATATGCATTGATGATCCATCAAGCTCCACTTGTGTTGATGAAGGAACTAATAACTCCAGTGAAGAAGATCTATCATACCATGTGAATGATTACAAAAAGTTGGTTCCAGTGAACGATTTTGCTTCTCTGGCAGAAATTAAGTCACACTTTCTTCCTAAGCATGAGCCAAACATGACAAGGGAGCAGGATCATGAGGATATGGGAGCATCATCAAGTCTCTGTTTTCCAAGCTTGGACCTACCTGTTTTCAGCTGTGATCTCTTACAATCAAAAAACGATCCGATGCACGATTTTAGCCCTCTTGGCATACGCAAGCTACTGATGTCCACCATGACGTGCATGAGTCCACTTCGGCTGTGGGAATCTCCCACTGGAAAAAAGACGTTGGTTGGTGCACAGTCAATCCTGAGGAAACGCACCCGTGATCTGCTGACTCCGCTATCTGAGAAAAGATGTGATAAAAAGCTTGAAACTGATATAGCAGCAAGTCTGGCGAAAGATTTTTCACGTCTAGATGTGATGTTTGATGAGAGTGAGAATCGAGAATCCATCTCTGGGAACAACACTGGTGTCATTCTTGGAGAAAGAGAAAACAGCGATCAAATCTTGAATGGAGAAGGTGAAGAGAATTTGAACGGTAAGCCTTCTTCACTCTTTAGCCACAGAGTGCCAGAAAAAACTATGCACAGCAGAAAATCACTTGAAAAAGCAGAGCAAACTTGCATGGAGACAAATCTCAGGATAAAGGATGATTCTGAACCAGATGTTGAAAATGTAAGTCTCTTCTTTCCTTTAAGCATTTGAATATCTGTTGAGTTACCTATTTACAATGTTGATATGCTCCAGATTTAAGCGGAACATATATGGAACTTGATAGTGAGGAATTGGCTAATTAGTTACACAAATATGTACTTGGTTTGATTACGAATCTGATAGATTTCATGTCATGGTCTCTAACAGTACATAACGAAATTGGGCGGCTTTCTCAAATTAACTTAATATATCACAGGCATCATTTTTGTTTCTATGCATTTTTTCACCTTCATGTTATGAACAGTCAATGAATCAAATCTTATGCAGGCTGAAAGTTTCTCCGGTGTACTTTCTGAGAACAATACCAGCAAGCCAGTTCTGTCTTCTCCTGGTCAATCAGTAACCAAAGCAGAGAAGGCACAAGCTTCAACACCGAGAAATCATTTGCAGAGAACTCTCATGGCTGCTTCTAACAAAGAACAGCATTCTTCTGCAAGTCTTTGTCTGGTCATCAATTCGCCTTCTCGAGCGAGAAACACCGAGGGTCATATTGTTGACAACGAGACAAGCAATGAGAATTTCAGCATGTACATCACCACCACCTTTACTAAGTTTTTTTCGTTTTTCTAAACTTGCTTTCAGTTCTTGCTAAATGATTTTGCCTCTCTTCTATTTTACAGATTTTGTGGAACTCCATTCAGGAGAGGTATTGAATCTCCCTCAGCCTGGAAGTCTCCGTTTTACATAAACTCTCTCTTGCCCAGCCCAAGGTTTGACACAGAAATAACTATCGAGGTATTTCGTAATGGCTTATGATCCATCTATCTGTCCAACCTCTTACATCATGGCTGCATATTCATTTAGGCTACATATATATAGAAGTTCAAGCTATCAATAATGCTATGACGTTGTGTTATAATTCAGGACATGGGATACATTTTCAGCCCTGGGGAGAGAAGCTACGAGAGCATCGGAGTGATGACAGAGAGAAATGAGCATGCAAGCGCATTTGCAGCATTCGCAGATGCAATGGAAGTTTCACTATCATCAAGTAATGATGATGCAAGGAAGAAGGAATTGGAGAAAGAGAATAATGATCCTCTACTGGTATATATATTACTCTACAAATCATTCACTCTTTAAGTAGACGATTTTGAGATTAAGATTTTAGGGCTCTAGAAACAAAAATAGATGTTTTTTCCTTTATTGGTTTTGGGTTTTGAACATTCTCATATTTATAGGCGGAGCGTCGAGTGTTGGACTTCAACGATTGCGAGTCTCCCACCAAAGCAAGAGAAGAAGTCTCCTCCTACCTCTTGAAGGGATGTAGGTAAAATGCCAAAAATTCATACATAATATGCAATGCACATACATGAACATGTATAAATATGTATGTGCATCTTTTATGAACAGGCTTTGTCCCTGGCTGGATCATTTTTTTTTTTCATTTTTTTCTCGATGGATCTGAACGAATTTATGTAGATTCTGTGTTCGATATAATATATATATATATACATATTTCATATTGCCTCCAATGAGTATGTACATAAATAATAGAATATCATTTAAGGTTTATGCCCACTTCCGATGTGGGATCTAATTCGCAATATATACAACCTATACAGTCCACATATGGGGAGTACGTGTACCAACTGTATAACTTTCCGTTCGGTAATATATTCTTGTTATGTGCGAGTTGTAATCTAAATCGAGTTTTTGGAATTCCGTCATAAGTTGGAATCCTATGAGCCAGGTTCGATTCTTCCTGAATTGTATTCTAGTATACGAAAATGAATGTAACGACTCTGTAAGAAACAAAAAAAAAAAAAGTGTAATTAATAGAGGAGACGCAAAACTCTCTTGCGTACTTTATTAATACTGTGATGAAATAACAATAACAATAACAATAACGACATTGTATCTGATCACTACCGGAAATGCTGAAAAAACAAAAGGGAAGATTTTTTATTAAGTAAGAGACCATTTCAACGTAGTGGGTGTTGTGAGATTTTTCAGACGGCTTTGGTAACAGCAGCGTGGATAGAGTCTGCAAGGAGCGGTACAGTCTTCGAACTCAGACCAGCCATGCTTATCCTCCTTTTGTTTATTTACAGCAATAACCACACCAAGTTAAGACAGTTTCAAGGGTGCCCAAAAAAAACAAATCTTATGTATGAGAGAGAGGCGAATAAAGAATTTACCCGTCGGATGTCATGTAGATGTGGTACTCTTTAGTCATGAAGGAGACTTGAGCTGGGTTTAACCCTGTGAATGTAAACATGCCAATCTGCTTTATGATGTGACTCCAGTCTCCAGGCGTGCCTGTCACGTGATTTCAGTGTTTTTTATTACTATTAGCTACTGTCTGTTGATTTACAGTGTGATTTGCTGTTTCCTGGTGCTATAAATACAATCAAATAAGGCCTTACCTCGAGCACGTAATGCCTCGAAAAGCTGTTTTCTCATGCTGATGATACGATCAGCCATGGCCTTCAGTTCCAGAGTCCATTCGTTGAACAAATTCCTGTCACGGAGGATTACAGCCACGATGGATGCACCATGAATCGGAGGACTTGAGTACATTGGCCTTATTACTAGTTTCAGTTGGCTTTCAACCCTCCCCGCAACATCTGCTGATTTGCATACCTACAAAGCCCTTTATTGTCAGAATCCGATAAAGACAGTATCTCACCCCAAGAGTTACTTAAATAGATTGCTTCTTACAATGCTGAGAGCTCCAACTCGTTCTCCATAGAGTCCCATGTTCTTTGCATAACTTTGAGCAACAAGGCATTCTCCGCCATCAGCAACAAACATCCTAATCGGTTTCGCATCTGTATCCAGACTTCCACTCGCAAAGCCCTGCAATGCGAAAAGAGACAGATAAGAAAATATGGAAGACAAGTAGTAACCATCTATTCAGAGGAGAAATGGTTCAACCATCAGCTGAAGGATCCATCCATCAGGTGTACCTGATAAGCACTATCAAAGAATGGCATCAATCCCTTAGACCGCATCAACTGCCTGATTTGCTCCCACTGTTGAATGGTTGGGTCAACACCAGTTGGGTTATGAGCACAGGCATGGAGTAGCACTATAGAACCAGGTGGGGCAGCACCAAGGTCTTCTAATAAACCTGTGAACAAAAGAAGAAAGGGTTGCCGTTGACCATTCAGAATTTTATAAAAAGCTTTTTATCAATTCCGATTAATCTGTGATACGATATGAAAGCATAAAACTCAGTAGTATTTCAACAGCCACCGCAGTCTCACCTTGAAAGTTCAACCCACGTGTCGATGGGTCGTAGTAGCGGTAAGTTTTCACTGACAAACCAGCCAGGGTGAAAATTTTCGGATGATTTCCCCATGTTGGCTGAGTAATATAAATTGTTTTCTGGAAATAAAAGAGAAGAGCCCAAGTTTACATGATATATTCATTAGGATGAAGAGACTAAATCAGACAAGAAAATAGACGTAGCATTACCTGATGATAATGCTTGGCCAAAAACTCCCCTCCAACTCTCAGGGAACCAGTGCCAGACAAACACTCCACGGTTGTAACCCGATTCTCCCGAATAGCAGGACTAAATCATGCGTGAAAACACAGATCAGAAAGAATTTTCAGAACACAAAAACTGTTGAAAACATAAAGGATAATCAGAAAATATTTACCTGTCAGCGCCTAATATGAGCTTAGCGCTTAACTTGTTGAACTCAACCAATCCAACAATGGGAAGATACTCCTTAATTCGTGATCTACAGATTAAACACAAAACAAGACTCAACATCATCAAGCACGTACTCATAAGTGAATAACCAAAACTCAACCCAGAGGACAGAGAGCTAACCTGTCATTAATAAGCTGCTGCTCAGCTTTCCTCACAACATTAAGAACCAAGGGTTTTCCCTCCTACAGCACAACAACACATCATTGAATCATCAATTGTTTTCACAGCATACAAAATCAACGAAATGCCAAAAACCTTTTTTTACTTTCCATGACAGTTAGAGGAAAGAACAGAGACAGCTTCCGGCAAGAGGATCATTACCTCAGTTCGGTAAGCACCAACTCCCAAATTCAGCTTAATTGGGCTGGGGTCTTTGTTATATGCAACTGTCACCTATTTATTTTGTAACAAAAATCAGAGCCCGAAAAAAAAATCATCAGAATATATCTTAAGAGCTGATAACACATCAGTTTATAACCTATGTTTCTGAACTTTCCAATAATTAATGAATGAAAACCGATGACGAACAAAACTAATCATGAAAATTATATCCGTTCTACTAATCGAACCAGCATCAAAAGAATAAACATCAATTTTTTTTCTCCCATTTCATCTATCATCATGACACCATCCCAATAATCTATCGCGAGATCGCGAATTGCCACTTATCAATAGCCGATCCAACGGAATCCAGAATCACCAAAGACACAACCGACTAGAAAATCAAATGCGTAGGATACACATATCCACAAGCGTCTTCAAATATGTTTGAAAATTATATGCTCACAAACATATCGAAGAAGAAGAAGAAGAAGAAGGTACCCCAAGAATAGGATCCTCGGGAGCTTGAACAAGATGAGCGAAAACAGAACCGCCGGTGGTTCCCGATGTCGGCGAGGCGAAAACGGAGCTAAGACGATCCGAAATCGGAAAATCTGTCCCGGCAGTGAGGTGACGAAGCAGAGCGCCGATCCTACGATCGCTTGGGGATGAAGAAGAAGAGAAGTCGTTTGTTTTCATTTTTTTTTTTTGTCTGTGTAGGAATACGAATGAACAGCCTCCTTCCCTTAAAACAATTTGGATTTTTATTTTTATTTTTTTTCGTAATCCAATTGCCACGTAGGCTTAGCATAAAGTTGCGTGCCTGCGTTACGTTATATGATAAGGAACCATCATCAAGAAAAAGAAAAAAAGAAAAAGATAAGGAACCATCATCAAGATAATAAAAAGTCTTTATAAAATTATCCATAAAATCTGCAAGTGAAATTCGTATTTCAACCCATCATCAGGGTTAAATTCGTATTTCAACCGATGAAATCTGCCAGTTGAAATTATATAAAACCCATCATCAGGGTTAAATTCGTATTTCAACCGATAAAATCTGCCAGTAAATTTACATTTTTACATAAAAAAATATAACATATGTGATAACATGATCAATCCTTGCTGAGGATGAGGATCTGATTTTAATATTTCAAAATGTATCATGAAAATTTAAAGTTAGGATTTTGGTGAATTGACGAAGCTTGATGTAATTAGAATACATATTTTGATAGAATACATGAAGTTTTCTTATTGTTTTTTTTTTTTTTATAACTCAGGGGTAAATCCCAGACTTATGGAGGGATCCAGACTTATGGAGGGATCCAGACTAATTTTCTGGGACAGATACAGCCCACGGATAGATATTTTCTTTAGATATGCAAATGGGTCCGAAAACATAGATCTATATCCTTGTGGATTTCTAGAAACAATATGTTATAATTTTATACAGCATATGGATCGAACTTGAAATGTGTTTCGCAGATCTATTCTCTAACCACTTGACCACAAGGTTGGACAATTTTTTTATTGATAATTTTTTTCATGATGATAGAAGTGTTATGTCCAATTTCCAAAATTCCGCTTAAGCTTTAATGTAATAAGAAATTATTTACGCTTTGCATCTCATAACGCAACTCGATAAAGATGTAGTTCTAAACTTTGTCAATTTTAATTTTCGATTGAAGAGATTAGATGGGACGTCAGATTTTAAATTTATTTTGATCATAAGGAAAACGAAACCATAAATGCTGAAAATGATACCCGAAAACTTAATTGCTTTCTCGACATATAAAACTGTTGGAATTTTGTGGTACAATAATATTGCAAAGGTACATAACATGTCGTGTTTGAGCTGTAACCCGTTTGAACTATATAATAGTCTTCTTAATTATTTCACAAAATTCGATTTTATATAGATTACGACTGGATCTTCAAAAATGACAGCAAAATTAATTTGGCAAATTATTTTTGACCTTATTAAAAGAGTCGCGTTTTTTAAAATATCACATTTAAAAAAAAAATTTCTAAAAATTACCACAAAAAAAAAATGGTTTAGAAACTTTTTCTATACCAAATGTTTGTGACACTTGTGAAATTTTATAATTTTTATGGTGATTTTGAAAACAACACATAAAAGTTGGTAATTCAGGGAAAAAAAAAAAGAAATTCAAATCTGTATATTTACTTAAGCATATTTTTCACATTATTTTTATTAGAATTTCATGATTAACAGTTTTTTTTATGGCACAGAGTGTGGCAAAACTCCAAGGTTTGCCTTGTCCATGATTCGGCATGGCTTTAATCAAACTAAACTCAGAAACGACAGACCAACATCACTCATTTATATAACGTATGTTACAAAAGAAAAAAAAAATCTTAATTGTTTGGAGATAGTATTATTTTTGAAATGCTCATTGTCTAGCTGTTATCAATAGAAATAACGAAGAAAAAAATCCTAGAGAAAAGTGATTGTTTTGGTGAATTGACGAAGCTTGATATAATTAGAATACATATTTTGATAGAATACAATAAATTCTCTGATTGATGATAACTTTTTCCATGATGATAGAATATTTTGTCTATTTCCAAAATTCTGCTTAAGCTGATAGTTCAAGCAGAATCGGCCTGAGTCCAAGGAGCTGATCAAGTTATGAGTTTGCCGTCTTTATTTTTATTAAAATAAGTCTTTAATTTGCAATATGTTTCTTTAGTAAATTCATAGTGATCTCTTTAAAGAAGTCTCGAACTCAAAACTTCAAAATAGTTTTTAGTAAAAAAATATTATTATGAAAATTTATAAAACATTCCATTTTTTTGGTAAAACATATTGTTTAAAGATTATTGAAGATGTTCATATATATTAGTCCATACAGACATTCTCTTATAATAATACCACCATTCTCAGTTAGGTGTTGATGGTTTGCGAGGCAGCCCACCTATCGGTCGAGTTAACTCGTCATATCTGTAATCTGCAGTGGACTGCTCCGCAAAATCCACTTTTTAACAAGTCTAAAATTTTAGTTCCATACTTATCTATTTTGCAGTGGAGGTGGTTGGGTTCGACGATGGAGAAGATTTTTTTTTGTCCTTTTAATGGGTAAGAAATTATTTGCATGTATTAATTAGGATATATTTCTTTTAACAAAAAAAAAAATAGGACAATATTTTAGTGTATTTAGACTTTTCTATTTAGTTACACAAATAAATCTTTAAGCTTTGTATCTCATAACGCAACTCGAGAAATTATTTGCATGTATTAAACTCTTTTTTTTTTAGATGTAGTTTTAAACTTTGTCAATTTTAGTATTCGACAGAAAAGATAAAATAGATCGTTAGATTTTAATTCTTTTTGATCTTAAGGAAAATGAAACCATAAATACTGAAAATGATTCCCTAAAACTATAGCTTACACGATAAATAAAACTGTTAGAATTTTTTAATGTAATATTGTAAGGAAAAATTCATGAAAAATACACCAAATCAATAATATTTGCCAAAAAAATACACAAACTATTTCAGTTTCTATATATAACGGTACATAACATGTCGTTGAGCTGTACATAATAGCCTTCTTCAATATTTCACAAAATTCGATTTTATATAGATTACAACTTACGAGGTAGTCCAAAACAGTAATAGTTTAGTCATCAAGTTAGCTGGTTTGTTACGATTTTACAAGGAGAAAAAAGCATATCTCTATTATTCGGAATCATATCTACCATCCATATCTATAAATTATAATCACATTCCACCATTTTTGACCCAAAAAAAAAAATATCACATTCCACCATATCCGACTTGATCTTAAAACAATTTTGGAGATTTGATGGATTACAAAATATTAAACACTGATTAATCAGTTTTTAATGTAAGATATAGATATTTTTGACCTAAAAACAGAACATAGAAATTTTTAATTAATGTAATTGAAGTATAGTGAATTTATTTTCTATATTTAATTTCTAAATTATTGAAATGGGGTAAGAAAATAAGAACTAAATAATTTAGTAATGATTTAAAAAATATTAGTATTAAATAAAAAACTTTTACATTCTCTCATAATTTCTATTAGCAGTATTAAAGATATTGGAGTAAGACTGACATGTAATCTAGTGGTTTGAGTTAATATCGTCGTTGTGTCACCACTATCTGAAATCAAATCTGCATAATTCATGTTTTTTTTTAAAGTATTATATTGGACACACATAAAACACAAACCCAAACGTGTATTTTTATGTTTTGGTGGAAAGCTGGAGTTAGATTGATATCATCGTGGCTTGAGGGTTTACGTTGCCACCATAATTACGACCTAGTAATACCATCATTTGTTAGATAAAGGCATATACGTACGTAACGAACACACATGCATGCATTATAATTAGGCATATAAATAAATATAATGATTAGCGAAAGAAAAGCTGAAATGAGATTGTGGTTAATAATGAAATTTCAAACTCCTTAAAAATTGATCACCGGAAATCATACTCAAACATCCTCCGATTTTGTTTCACATACAATATTCGCTCGCTCCTCGGTTAAACGTACGTGTGGCTCATAGTAGCTTCCACGATAGATTTCTAACCCTGCAAAGCGTGCTCTTCTTCTTTTTTTGAATAAAATTAGTTGTGTTTTTTTGTTAAACAATAAACTTAGTTGTTTCTCACATTTAAAAGAAAATATTCTCTGTCCGAATCATGAATAGTTCTCTTGGTTAAGTGAAATACTATTGAGGTTCTATTATTTGTTTGATTTTATTTTTTATGTTTACGTGTTAGTGTGCTTGTTCTTTAGATGAAACTATAATTTTTAATATCTAATCAAATGTAATTTGTAAATCTTCAACACAAAAGGCAAACGCAAACGAAAGAAAAAACTATGTTTGTCTTTAGCGTTTATGTTTCCCTTTTTAACAAATTATTTCTATATTAAACAAAATGTTTTCAAAAAAGGTCATATATAAAAAAATTGTGTTTGAAACAATAAAAGCCTGAGTGCCCGCATTTCCGAGGTTATATTCTCGTTGAAAATAAAACGATTTACCCTTTTACAAAAAGCATTACTAGAAATTGATCATGAGTTTAATGCGATTATGGATCCAAAACTATATGAATTTTATTGTTATACAAAAATATATAATGTTTGGACTATCTCGAGAACCAAACAATGCTGATAAGTGTTTAGAATGCCCTCTAGGAGCTAACATCTCAACATAGTGAACCGTACGCAAGTGTATATCTGCGTGCATAATTAAACGTATCAGCCAATATATTTACTAGTATACGTAGTTAACTCGAATGCTTATAATGAATTTTAATGGCCCACAGAGAACGCGTGTATAATTTAATACGAATAGCCAATATCTGAATACTCTTATATGGCCCACGAAGCAAATCAACAGGCAATATTACCACTCTTTACTTGATTAATGAGCTTTTTAATTAAATCTGCTCTATGTATGTCTATGCATGTATATATATGGTGTTCACTCTAAGCTGAAGAAACTCTTATCATCTACATTTTTTATAACTAATAAATTCGGATCTTCAATATATAACTGCTTTAGATTCAGAATCAATAATTGATAATACATGTGAAAACGTAAATCATTAACAGGGTCAACAACTCATTTCTTTTCCAAAATAAATCTTTAGTTAATCAAATTAATGACATATCTTCACAGAAAGTAGCTAACATTTTTCTGTTGATAAAAAATTATAGACTCAAAACAAATAGTCTCTTAAGATTAATAATCAATCGTTGATAATAGATCCATTACTAGCTAATCGATGTTTCTAACAGAGAACTTAGGTTTTTTTTTTTAAGTTAACCAAGTGAGATAACCTATCATCCAATGGATGTATCAAACATTAAGGCCAAACGATTATGTTTTCCAACTAAAGTTTTGGGTTAAAAATTAAGTACTTTGTAAATGAAGATCGAACAAACTCGAAGGGATATGTAACATATATAATGGGTGATACACATATATAGATGCATGAAACTGAGTATATATATGTATTTGTATAAATAGATATGATGATGTTGGGGTGTGTGTAAGAAGTAAAAATCCAAGAGTTAAAAAGGAGAGAGGGAGAGAGAGAGGGAGAGAGAGGGAGAGATAGAGAGAGAGAGAGAGAAGGTTGATGTGGTTGTCGAGATGCTAACAGAGAGGCACATGCAAAGCTTAAATGATGGTATCGCTGGTGGCCAAAGCATCTCCTTAAAGCTGTCCTTTTTCATCTTAAGTCCTCTTTTTTTATTTCCCTTTTCTACCGCTTCCCTCTTTCTCTCTCTATAAATACATATATAAGTTGTATGTATGTGTTTATAACTTTTTATATATATGTATATCAACTTACTAATGTGCAGATGTGCACGTATGCAAACCTAAAAGTGTATCAATTAATTATATATTCAATCTCCTTTCTCGAGTTACAAATACGTGTGAGGATAATTAATCTTCCAAATTGTATGAATCTTGATTTATACGGTCTAGATCAAATGTTTGGTTGAAGATAGGTTCCTCGCTTAATTATCCCAAAAAAATAGGATCATCACGAATATGTGCTCAATTCCTTTTCCATAAAGTTATGTATAAATTATGAAAATTAGCTAGAAATTTCGGAGGGGCGTGATAAAAGGAAGGGTCCCTAAAAGGAATGCATCCAAAAATTCAGAATGGATCATTAACACGTTTTTGGTATATACATCACAATTTGTCAAATCCATAATTAAATTGCGTCAAACAAGAAAAAATGATCTTATCTGATGACAAAAGTAAATTACATATATGTCAGTGGGAAGAAAAAGGGATAATATTTCCCCCAAAATAGACTAAAGTAACAAACCTAAATTTCTATGGAAAGAATATTTTATAAAACCTCAAAGCCGACAAAAAACAAAGAAAAAATAAAACCCCAATTTACCGAAGAAAGAATAATATAAAAATACTGTAACAAGGAGAGAGAAATGCGATACAAAGGATAAAGCCCACTAAAAGCCATCCCTCATCTAACTGTATAATATTATTCTCTTAAGAGGCAATATATAAATTTTACCTGATCAAGTATTTTATTTTCACCAAGGTTAGTGTTCGTATACGTTTGTAAAAGATTTAACACACGTTGATGATATTCACTTCTATATCTACGTGCAAATTTAAAGGGAAAAAATGCATTAGCTGTCTAACAGTTAAATCCAAATCAATATTTGAAGTCAACGACTCAACATCCAATTAATTGCTGTATATATCGAATATGCAAAGTTCTAAAGAAAAACAACGTTGATACCTTTTTTTGTTGTTGTTAAACTTTGCTTACATCATAGGGTATCCCGTTAGGTTGGTGTACCATGTGATGATTCTACCACCGAAAAAAAAACAGAAATCAATAAAAAAAAAAAATACATCTATATGGTACATATAATAATGAAATTACTATATATTTATATACAAAAAAAAAAAAGAAACTGGTTTCTGTGAACCAAATCTTTCTTCTTAACTTTTACTGTGGTAAATATTGGACAGGGGAAAAAGGGTGTTAGGGTTAATATATATTTATCATTTATTGAGGAAATGGGCTCATCTAGGGTAACATCACCTACCCATACAATATTATCATGCTTTTAGGGCTTTTATTTTCTATCTGGTCCCACAACTTCCCCACTCTCTCTTCCCCCGCGTGCACCACACGCTCCAATCTCTGCCCTCCTCCGTGCCGACGCTCCTTTCCGATCCGCGCCACGGACGAAACGTGCCCACACGCTTAAAGGAAGTTCCGTGAATCACACGCGCCTAGGGTTTTCTTTTTTCAGGACACAAAATGGGGTTTGTGATAAGAACCGCACAATACGGACACGTGGACTTTTCTTACTGGCTTGTTTTGCCCCATCCTATCACACAGAAACGTCTATATGATTTTTTTTTTTTTAAAACGTAAATGAAAATGGGTTTCCTTTTCGGATTTACAAAAAAAAACTATTGAGATATTTTTTGAAAATATTAATTATTTTCTTTTGTTGTTTAATATTTGGATACTTGTTACCCTAATGAAGGTGTTTACATTAATGTTAAAGATTTGTTTCTCTAAAACTAATAAATACTGCATATAAATTTCTGTTGACCCCATATACAGATGCATATACGTGTTCACTATATATAGATATCGTAATCTTGTTTCGTGTAAATGGAAATAGGCAGACCAGATGGTGACATGGCAGTGTCATGTTCCATAGATGAGTTGTTTTTTTTTTAATATTGAGTAAATTATTATTTTTATTAAAATAAACCCTTATTTCGACGCGAAAAAACCCTCATTTCAAGGATAAGAGAGCTCCACTTTCTCTCTCTTCTTTCTCAACAGTCTCTCTCTACAAGCCAAAGAAAAAAAAAGTCCCCCTTTCTCTCTCTCTCCTTTCGCTTGGAAACGTCTTAGGGTTTCTCGAAAATTCGCAGTCAAATTCTTCTCATCTCCCGACGAATCAATCCTCGAGGCTTCCCTAATCTTCTTATCCAGAAGCTTCTCAATCTTCCGGTACAGTTTTCTTCGCTTGCCGCTTAAGATCGAGCTCGAATCTCGCATCGCTTTTTTCCTTATATCTGGTCGGATTTCTCCAGGTGCGTGTTTCCGACATGAATCTCCGATTTCTTCGATTTAAGGTTTCGGCTATGGCTCGATCTTGTGGGACAAGATTTAGCTTGACTTGTAGCTGACTTCGTGTTTTTTTCTCGAGGGCTCTTCACTGTTCATTTATACGTCTCTTCGAAACTCGCTGTTCTTAATTATTTTTATAAAAAAAATTTCTTCACGGACTATTCACGTGCGGATAGATCTGACCCGTATTAATTGGTGGGTCTTCGTTTATCTTTGTTAATCACATGCGGTTAATTTTTAAGTGTCTTATTATCTGTTAATTGGGTTCTAAATAATTTGATTTTAAACCCTAAATTACTCAGATTAATAATTTTGACGATTCTTGGAGTTTGTAATTCGGAGATTATTATGAAACGGGTCCGTTCTTATATATAAATTTTTTCTGGTCATGTTAAAAAAGGTTACAGCTTTGGAGGCTCCCGTGTGTCTGAAAACCCTAATTTTAGGTCGATGTTTAAATATAGGTTAATATTGAGTATTAAATGTCCAAAATTCAACTGAATGATTAATTTTTGTTTTATGAAATCGGATGCTGGTGAAGAAATTTCGTTCTTGATTTTATGTAGACATTAGGGTTTAAATTTTTTTAATTTTCATGGAATTGTAGAATGTAGAGTTTTGGTTATGAAAGTGTTATTTCATGTGGATAGTCATGGAATATGCTTCAACATTATGGTATAAATTAGTTATATTTGTTCCCTAGTTAATTTAGAGTTATATTTGGTGTCGTATATATGGACAATGAACATTTTTGAAGCCTTATGTATTTATTTGCTACAACAATTTGATCATCAAACACCATTATACAGTGTGATTTATAACACTAATGTTTCTATTTGGTGATGCTAAGAAAAATTATCATGGGTAACTTTTGTAGCTCCAGTTCCGGAGAGAGTATAATGGTGGAAGTTATTCATCACTGAGGCATAAAATCTCCTTTAAGAAAAATCAATGGGATCCTCCATTAAGATCAATTCTATATCCATTGATCTCGCAGGCGCTGTCAACGAGAATGATACGGTCAAATGTGATCATTTCTCCATACGGTGAGCATAATCTATTTGACCATATATTCAACCTTCCTTGGTAGAGTTTGTTCATACGTTCATGTGATATATATGATGTTCACTTCCAAATGCATATATATATATATATATATCGTAGTAAGTTACAAGATGAAATGACATGAGTATCTGACTTTTTTGTTTTCTTAATTAATGCAGTGGATTCGTAGCTGAAACCCGTGAGAGAGATTATAGAAAATGTTGGCCGTTCTCAGAGGAGAGTCTTCGTTTGGTGGAGCAACAAAGCTATTCTCTTCCTCCTTTATCTGTCCCAAAGTTTAGGTGGTGGCGTTGTATGAGCTGCATCAGAGATATCAACGCTGATGGGACAAAAGGTGGGGGTTAAAACGCATGCATTTCCAATTAAAGCTAGAGAATTGCAGTCTGCTTGAACTTATACATGCATTTGGGTTGCTTTCAGGTTGTGGACTGCATTCAAACTCAACAACTATTAGCGAGAAAAAGCTTGATGGAAACTCTTCGGTTATCCCAAGTAAAAGCAAATTGAATTCACTAACTGTCATTGATCAGGAGAATGAAAGGAAAACTGACATTACTGGTAATTAAGCATCTGCTGGTTTTGTTTCATAATTCCATAGCAACCTTAAACATTTTGTATTATTGTTATTTTTCAGGTAATGTTGTTGAGGAGAATGAGGATGTAAACTGTCAAAGATCTCAGAAGGATGAGCAGACAGGTATATAGTTTTCTCTGGTCAAGCAAATTAAACTCTGCGAGTGAAGCAGAAAACTAATTTCTTAAAGCTCAACATTTGCAGCTGCTACGTTTCTCAAGAAAGTTCATCCTCAATCTATGGATGCTTCTACTGTTAGGAGCAAGAGCAGAAAGCTCGCAAGCCCAGACCAAGTGGGAAACAAGAGATCTAAAGAAAAAGTAAACAAACCATCAATGGATATTAGCAGCCGGAAAGAGAAACAAAATGTGGATCAGGCTGTGACGACTTTCGGGTCATCTGAGATTGCTGGTGTGGTTGAGGATACACCACCTAAGGCAATCAAGAATCATAAAGGCAGCCGTGTTCTAATGGAAAGCGATAATGTGTCATCAGAGAGTATAAATCTTGCCATGACTGGGTTGCAGCGTAGGAAAACTCGCAAGATTCGTCTACTGAGCGAGTTGCTTGGTAAAGCCAAGACCAAAACCAGTGGTGGTAGTAATAATAACAGAAAAGAAGAGTCTGCTTCCAAAAGGGAATCGGTTAGAGGTAGAAAAAGAAAGTTACCTGAAAACAATTATGTCAGCCGGATATTAAGCACGAATGGCGCAACTTCTGAAAATGCCTCCAAAAGTTGTGACTCTGATCAAGGTGATAGTGAATCAACTGATAGTGGGATTGTCAGAGATCCAATTAAGGGTAAGCAGAAAAACAGAAGATTTCAGGTTGTTGACGAGTTTTTACCATCACTTCCTTGTGAAACTTCACAAGAGGGCATCCATGAGAAGGATGCAGATCCTGGTAAAAGTGCTTTATCAAGTCCTGTGCACTCTTTATTCAATGGAAAAGATTCTGTTTCTTGTCCTCTGAGTACGCAGAGAACAGAGAGGAAGCACAGTTTAGCCAAGAAGAAGAAAAATAAGCCCATAACAGAGAACGCGAAGAGTACCCTGATCAGTTTTGGTACCGGGATGGATGAAGGAAATCAGGTTAAACAGCAAACTGGTCCTTCCATAAACCCCATTTCCCAATCTACTCGAGATTTATTGAATGAGAAAAGGGTGGGCAGTTTATTTGACAACCGTTTGGCTTCAGAAGGATATTTCAGAATTATCCCTCAGCTTAATGATAAGCCGGTTAATTCTTTGCATCCGCAAGACAATGATCACGTGAGGTCAAGAGATGCAGAAGCAAACCGTCTTCGAGATTTTGGTTCCTCTTCTAAATCCAAAACAGTTGGATGGTTGAGAACTGGAGTGGATGTTGTTGACTTCAGCAGCAACAACAACAATACAGATAGATCGTCTTTCTCAAACTTAAAGCTAAAACACACCCCTTCTTCTACTGAAGTCGCGGATCTATCTTGTGTGCTGCAAAAGGTACAAACTTTGCATCTATGATATCAAAATACCTGGTTCTTACATGATTTTAGGTAAAGCTCTGTATTTCAGTTTGTGAATGAGTTTCTTTTCACATGAGAGTCAAAATTCTCAGGCAGTTTCTTTAATCGCCATGCTTTCTTACAATGTTTTCCAACTTGCTCCTATTGTTGTTTATTCCAAACTGGTGTGATTCAGTTATTGGACCAGAATAATAACGGATCGGTTTCCTTGGCAGGATGCTTCTGGTACAGACAGAAAGGGGAAGACTGTTATGGTCCAAGAACATCATGGAGCACCCAGAAGCTTAAGCCATGATAGAAAGGAGAATACGCTTGAAGAGCAAAACGATGATATTCCCATGGAGATAGTCGAGCTCATGGCCAAAAACCAATACGAGAGGTGTCTTCCCGATAAAGAAGAGGACGTTAGCAACAAACAGCCATCACAAGAAACGGCACACAAATCCAAGAATGCTCTACTGATTGATCTGAATGAAACCTATGATAACGGGGCCTCACTGGAGGATAACAACACATCAAGACAACCAAAAGCTTGTGATAGCAATGCAAGGAAGGAAGAAAACTTCCCGATTGGAAAACAGCAGAAATCTCTTGAGTTTTTCCCAATAAGTCAGCCTTATGTGCCTTCTCCGTTTGGGATCTTTCCTCCGACCCAAGAAAACCGAGGTAGCTCAATCCGGTTTTCCGGTCAAAACTGCCAGTGGTATGGGAATGTGCCAACTATGGCTAATCAGAACCCATCTCCATCCTCATTCCGGGTATTACGTGCTTGTAATACGTGCCAGAGTGTTCCACAGTATAGAGAAGCTTCTCATCCTGTCTGGCCATCTTCCATGATGCCCCCACAGGGTCATCAGAAGCCAGTTTCTTTCAATATGGATCAGCCAACAAAGCTGGGTATGCTTTCACAAGCATCCAGCAATGAAAATACATGGAACCTCAACTTTGTTGCCGCCAACGGGAAGCAAAAATGTGGGTCTAATTCAGAATTCTCATTTGGCTGCAAACATGCTACTGGGGTTAATAGTAGTAGATCAATGGACACCTTTTCTAGTGAGAGCTCTATACCGGCATTGCATCTGCTCAGCCTTATGGATCCTCGGCTGAGATCAAACACTCCCGCTGACCACCAAGGAAACACTAAATTTACTAATAGACATTTTCCGCCGGTTAACCAGTCCAAGGAATGTATAGAGATTCAAACAGGGGACTCTAGCAAGACAGCCTACCCAGCCAAGCAGTTACCTTTTGATTTTTACAGCCAGAGATTCACACCCGAGACTTCCCGCAAGAGTTTCCCCACCATTCCACCACTTGGTACGTCTTCATTTTCATTTCAAAATGCCCAAGCGTCATGGAGTCATCATCAAGAGAACAAAACCAAGAGAAATGACACAGTTGCGCTGGTTTACAGTAGTCATGAAAAGTTGGGTTTTGCAAGCAGCAACGACCAAGGGAAATTTCAGCTTCTTGGGGCATCAAATTCCATGATGCTCCCTTTGAAATTTCACATGACAGATAAAGAAAAGAAACAAAAGAAAAAAGCAGACAACTGCAACAATGCGCCTCTGAAGAACAGTTCTGGACCCATTGTGTGCAGCGTAAACAGAAACCCGGCTGACTTCACCATTCCTGAACCTGGGAATGTTTACATGTTAACGGGTGAAAACCTTAAGGTCCGAAAACGCGCAGCCTTCAAGAAAAAACCAAGCTTGAGTAAGCAGGACGCATTGAAGCAGACTAAGAAGCCGGTCAGTCCAGCTACAGAAAATGCCTAGAGATGTGTGCAGGTAAGTTCTTTTATTTTCGAATTTACTTTGGTTCATCTTGAAATCAATGACTTAAGAGAACTAGCTCTCACTTAAATTTAGTGCCGGAAACAGATAATACATCTGTACCTTACCTAGTGTTTTTTCTGCAGTTCCATTAGTTAGCACTTAAGACTGATTTATTTAGCTCAAGGTTAGAACAGGGTTTAATCAGTCTCTTGCTCGAATCTCGATCTTCAGTTCTAACAAAACAGGGTTTCTCTCTAACTTAATGTGAAACAGATACCGAGGGATCAACAGAGGAAGAGGGATACAAAGAGAGACACCATTCCTATTGAAATCAAGAATAAGTCAAGACATGAAACAGTAGTAGATGCGCATCTTCTTCCTCTTCATGTTTCGTTGTGCTTTACACATCTCATATCTTTTCTTATGTTTGTTTGTTCACGCTAATACTAGGGAACATTCAGCGTGTTGTATATATGTTAAATTACTGGATTACCCCCGCTAGGCCTTGTTTGTCTTTTTTTTTTGTTGGAAATACCTTTTTGCTTCGTTTTATTTATTATAATATAGTCTTTATTTATTCTTTTCGGGTTGCAATGTTACCGTTACAACCCGTGTGAAGCCGTAACAAGCCAACTTCTTCAAACTCATATGAAGAAAACCTAAGAGAAACCCTTTTAAGTTTTCATTTTATTTAAAAAAAAAACTCGTAACAAAGGACTAACTAAGTTAAATCTCTTAATAACAAAAAAAAAAAAAGTTAAATCCCCAACTTTAAAATTTCTGCACAACATTGGTCAATTAAAAAGCAAAGAGTGATAAAATAACGTGCGAAAAAAAAAGAAAAAAAAAAGTAGAACATAGGAAATATTTAACGTTACCTGAAAAAGTTTGATTGTATTGCGGCTCCAAATTTGCAATTGGTGAGGTAGTGGCGGATCCGGGAAAACAAGAGAGTTAAATGTTTGGGTACAAGGCGGAAGCAGTGGGTATAGTGAGAGAGAAGAGATGGTTCTTAAATGAGAATTGAAACCGAGATCGTGAGGAGAAAGAAATTAAAGACGGTTTCATCAAATGCGCGTGAGATTCTATATTTTAACACAGTGGTTTGTAGGGTACCCTAAGAATACGCATTTGGTGGACCGCGAAGCTAATTTGTGAGAAGACTGTGAGATAACACATACAACAAAAGAGAAAAAAATTCTAAGATGATCATATATATATGAGATGGGATTTGGAATACGCGAACGAAAGATATTTCATTGCCGAGGAAGATGGTATGATGGTGAATAAAAAGGCTGCCATACGAAGCTCCTCACTCAACCCAACAGGAGTTTTAATTAGGCATTTGAGTTTAAAGAAGAGAGATCAAACAAGGATGTACGTATATAGTTTGAAGAGTTCTTTCGGTTATATTGTTACAATGGAAAGGTTTGATTGTTTTCTTTAACTGTTTTTTTTTATCGAATTGGAAGAATTGTAAGTACTTATGTGAATTCCTACCATGCCTATTGGGATAATAACTTTAAATTTCACACTTTTTTTTTAGATCGGTTATATTGTTTTTGGGATATTGGGGTTTGGTGCCATGCTAGTTAGTAACACCTTAATCATGAATCAACTATAATAATACTAATACAAAAATAAATTAATAGGCGTGGGCCCCATAGCGGAAGCAAGGGCGTTAAATAATTTTGTATTCAGACAACGGATTGAAACGGATAATATAATAATCCACAGATAAGCTAAGTTTTTGCAAATGTCCGTTTTGAAAGAGTTAAATACGGACTATATCCGTACAGAACATATTCGATGACATATATATATCTATCCCCGAATTTATGGATATTCCCATACCCAGGTAACACATTCATAATTAATAACGATCTTGGAGGAAACCAATTACATTCATGAATCATGATGGCAGTCGTCAAAAAAAAAAAATACATTCATGATGAGAATTCATAATTCTCTTAATCTTTTCGTCACTGGATAAAATAATTTCCGTCTTTGAAGAATGACATAATCTAAAACATAAAATTAAACGTGCGTTACGCCATTGAAACTTGAGCTGAGGAGAATCTGCAAACCCTAGCTTGTGTATAAACAAGCCCTTGTCTACAAAAGTAACCTTTGGAAGGGCTACAATGTCTGTCTTCAGAACACACGCAATTCCCTTCAAGGGCACATCCGTCATACTTGGAACCTTCTCTTCCAAACAGAATCTCATCAGACCATTCACTAGAGAACATCTTCTTAGGATCTAACTTGTTCTTCACTTGCACGAATTTGTCAAAGTTAGGTCCATACTTTTGCTTCACGCCAAAGAAACCCACTTTTCTGTTCTTCCCCCAATGCGGCTTTGCGCCATACTTGAAAAACGCAATCTGCTCCATCTCCTCCATCACATCTTCGTTCAACCTCGGGGTCAACGCATCGTCCGCTCGGTAATAATTATAGTCAATGACCACAGAATCCTCTGTTTGGCCAAGATAAGCCTTTGAGCCCTTGATGAAACGTATGAGGATACCGTTATAAATATCGATCCCGCAAAGTCTTTCGCGTTTCAAGTCTCGTAGCTTCTTCACGTCGAGGAGAAAGTCTCTAAACCTAGAAACCGGGAATACAGCGGTCGTTTCATAGAAGAAAAGACCGTTATATCTCGGGTCCCATGCGCAAGAGACATCAATTCTAACGGAAGATGAGTAAAGGCAAGATCCAGACGTTTGGATCTTTCCTTGCCTCCCGATAACCGGATATCCGGTAAAGATTAAACCGTTGTTCTTTAGACCGTTCCCGGTTAATTTCTTGTAAGCCAACGTAGTATCCGCCGTGTTGCATTTTCCGTTCTCGTTCTTGCTAGATTCAAGTGCCTTCTCTGCAACATTTTCAAATCCAAAATTTGAATTTGAACATCTAAACCGGACTAAACCGGATATAGCAACACCGTCTACTAAACAAAAAAAAAGGACTAACCTAATGCTCGGATCCCTTTAGAGATCAAGATGGAGTTAGACTGAAAACCAATGAAATCGTTGACTCCGTTGCCTGAGACGTTGACCGGTGATCGGAAATCGTAACGGTAAACCGCAGTTTTTCTAGAAGGATACCAAGTTATGTCTCCGAATTCGAATTTCTTCCCATGTTCCATGAAAATGTCTTCAAGAGCTACGTCAGATGTGAAATTATACGTCATACTTCTCTTGAATGCTTTCTCAATCGAAAGCTTCACCTACAAAATGAAATTCGCAATTAAAAAAAAAACAGGAAAAAAACACACACGCACACAGAATAAATAACGGCGTTAAGTTTATACCTTTGAGATGACTCCTAAAACACCCAATGAGACTTTAACGGCGTTAAGAAGCTTATCGTCTCTCCCTTCTTCGATTCTAATAACCTTCGCGAAGCCTTCCGATGAATTCGCCGGAACCACAAGGCTGATTCCCACCACATGGTCGTGAACCGAACCGCCTCGTCCCGACCAGGAGCTCCCGTGGGACCCAGTGCTAATCAGCCCACCGATACTGACTCCTTCCCAATACGGCGACGTTCCGATGCTAAACCCAGCTCCTTCCACTTTATCGATCAGCTCTCTCAACGAAACTCCGGAATCAGCCGTAACCGTTAACCGGTCCGGTTCGATTTCGATAACCGAGTTATATTTTGACGTACTGATTAGCAATGCGTCTGAACCGGAAGGGCAAGCGAGCTTCGGTATGGTGTGAGAGAATTTGGTGACGGTTTTGACCTTGAGATTGTGCTCAGACGCGTAAGCCACGGCTTTACGAAGCTCCTCCTCCGTCGTTGGGTATGTGACGTTAGCCGCGTTGCAGTTTTTCCGGTCGGTCCACGCGCCGTACGCGTTGGAGACGGTGCAGCCGGTTTGGTCGCATCGAACCGGTGGTTGTGGTGGTACGGATCGGACGGGCTGTATAGTGACGAGGAAACATAAAATTGAGAAAGATAGTGTATGAGGATAACGCATGATTGATTATGTTGTGATTATTTTTTTCTCTTTAGGCTGTTGGATCTGTGATTACTTATGTAGAGATGCGTTTGGATCCGGAGAACATTGCTTTGAAGGAAATTAATTTTGTCGCATCTCTTATATTATTATATGTACGCCTTTTCAAATATTTATGTTTCTCGAGAAATATTTTCTCAATATAGCATATTTAATTTTTGGATGCTAAAGATTTTTTATATGGGATTATTTAACTAGTCCGTTTTATTTGTCATGGGTGATTCTACCGAGAGGCTAAGAATTAAAAATTCGTATAATCTAAGATCTGGGTCAAAACCTAAATTATGGAGGATAATATTGTAGGTTTAATAAATTTTGAACTATCCTGCAGTATCCACTAAGTATGTCATAGATACACTTATATGGATGTTGTGTAAGAGATGAAAAGCAATGGGTCTAAATAGTGAAAAGGCGGAAATTGACAAAAGAGTTTATCTGACAGTTGGCCTTCCATGAAGGTTCTAATTCAAGAGATTTGGAAGATTTCTGAGAGATTCGATCGAGTAGATATACAATTCAGTCAAAGAGAAAGCCAATCATGTTGCGGACATGCTTTGCAAACTCTGCCTTGGAATACGAGCTGTATAATGTTTCGATCGAATTTAGAGTCCCTAGTTGGTTACATTATGTAGTGCAAAGTGATGGTAGCTTTGCATAACAATGATCGATATTTAATGAAGAAGAACAACTATAAGATAATCAATTTATAAACTTAATTTCAAAGATGTTGAGTGATGGTTAACAGTACTTGTTATTATTAAGAAAGTGTTGAGATTATTAGATATAATCCAAAATATTTTAGTTGGTTACGGCTCCGAGGATTGGTCCCATCATTATTATGGAGTAAACGGCAAACAAATCCTCTAAAGTCTAAAGTCACTGTTCTCCCTGGCCAACCGATATATTTAACCAAACATGCTCTGGTGGGAACAAACCCTCGTGCCAATCCGGTCCAGCTTTTGTTGGAACGATTTTAAAATATTTGAAGTTGGCCTGACTCATTAATTAGGTCAAGCCATGTATTTGACAGCTAATTGTGGCTGACCAAAGGATCCAGACGGATCTAAACCCTAAAACTTAAAATTAAATTAGAGTTTACCCTAATATGCCCCAAGTAGGATTAACTAATTTATGGAGTGATCGTATTTCTTTTAAAAAACATTTCTATTTCTATTTAGCTATTATATATGTTGCTAGACAAGCGTAATGTCAATGATATATGGTCTATCGTGAGAACTGTCTTGGATAGAAGTTGTGCAAGTTTGGCCTTTGAGCCTATAATGTGTTTGTTAGTTTTAGGGGCCACTTTTCAGGAAAAAAATCCATTAGCTCTAATGGTAATTATAGTTTGTTGAAATGGAGAAGTGGAGGGTTGAACCCCCGCAAAAAGTAATATTAATTTCTGTTTTGACAATTAATATATAATTTATAAATTTGAATATGTATTTTTATGTGTATACACCAACACCTGAACGTGTCCTAATTCACACAATGTTGGTATATGCATGAATGTCAGGTGTTTGTTCTTGTGTTAAACAATACGTTCGTATAGATCAATTCTGATTTTTAGGACACGCCAAACTGTAATCGATTTTATAATGAATTCTTATTAATATAAGCTTCTAGCATTTTAAAAACAAAATATTATATTATATATAAGGTTCTAATATAGGTGTTCTAAATATAATAGTATCAGAATTGCTATATAGATGAAATGACCTGGACATATTCTGGACTCTATGGAGTTGCCTCTACGCTATATATTAAAAGAGACCAGCACACATGTTAATGCCAATAGTTAGTTATTCGGAAAATGACCAATCTATATAAAAACAATTAAACACATGAGTTTTTTTAATTTATAATTTCTAAAGTATATTGTCTTTCAATTTTTTGATGAAAGTTCATCAGACCAGAATCATATGGTTACTTGAATCTATACCGACGCCTGAGAAGCTAGGATTGCATATAAGGATATCGAGAGGTTTGTATATGCAAAGACCATTCTAAAGAGAGATACCTCTCTATATATTTACGCATTTCATGACCAACGTCATTGGTTCACTTGTATTTGTATTTTTTTTTCAGATTTTATATTGAGACACTTCTAGTTGTGAGATCTTCATTAACATATATACAACGATCAAAGGCTCGCGGAGAGATCATTACCAACCCACAGAGAATCGGGTAACAGTATAATTATCCTTGAAAATAACGATAAGTGCATGTGTTTCATTACTTCTTTTTTTTTGTTCAACTCATTCCTTGTTATTTATATGCACAATTTTAAAATATTTATAAGCTATTTATCGAACTATCCCTTTCAGTTAGAGTTGTAAACTTGTAATATAATTTCCTAACTCTTTTACCTCAACATCACAAATTATTTAGAAAAAGCAATATAATGAGTTTTTTTTTGCTCAATAATGTAAATTAGATTTTTTAATGATTCTATGCATATTTAAAAACATATATAAGTTATCTACCAAACTGTACCCACCAAGTAACATCATATATTCAAGTCACTTTATTTAACAAAATAAATGAGTTTTTGTGATGATTTCTGCAATCAAAAGATGGTTTCCAAATCTATTTTCTTTACGAGAGAAATATGATTCTGGATCGTTGGCGTTGCTAATATAATCTTTCGAACCAATACGAATATGATGAAATTTTTATTCCGCAGTAAATTGAAATACTGTGGTCGTTTAAGATAAATTTATTTAGGAAAAACCGACTATATAATATAGGTATATATACACATAGATAGGGGAGACAGAGACGAAGGCCCACACTTCTTTAACAAAAGAACAACAAGCCCGTGACCCCAAACTAGCTTTCAGATTTATTTTTATCTGACATAATCTCCACCGTTAGATTTTATTTTTCTCATGTCCCATTCTGACTAAGATCCAACCGTCCATATTCCTCGAGGGTCTTCAATAGGTGGGCCCCTTTTCTTCTTCCTCTCGCTGTACACTCTCCTTCAAGCGCCAGAGCCACCGCCCTCGCCACCTCCTCCGCCGGCGCCACCGTAATCTCCTCGCCGGTAACTCCTCCTTTTCCGTATACCACGGCAAGTATGCTTATGGCGTATTCTCTCCCCCTCCCGGCCAATCTCGCCATCACGGCCACCATCGCCGGAACCGTCATCGCGTGAGCACGAACCTCCGCCGCGCCTTCCGCCGTCGTGCACATGAGCTCAAGTGCAGCTAAGGCGCGCTCAACCGCCGAGATCTCTAGCCCCGCCGCCGTTTCCACCACCGCTCGGGCGGCTCCGGCCTCGACCGCCACGTGGCGATTACCTTCCGCGAGGCAGAGCGCGAGGAGGATCTTGGTGACGTATTTGGCAGTTACGATTTTGTTGCTCCGAAGGCAAGAGACGAGGCCTCGCATGAGACCCGGAGGACAAGTCGGATCGGATGGCGGGTCGGGTACTACGACCCGCTCGAGCAGCTGAAGAGCGAGGAGCTTGTCGGATTCGGTGACGGATGTGAGGTGAAGCTCTGCGATCTGGAAGGTTTCTTGGAGAGTGGTGGTGACCGGAAGAGGCGGCGGCGGAGGAGGACGGGGAGGAGGAGGAGGAGCGGTGGATGGAGGACGGGGAGGAGGAGGAGGAGCGGTGGATGGAGTTTGGTCAAAGTGATGAGGGAAACGCCATTGAGTGAAGCTTTGAGAAGTGGAGGTTGAGGAGGAGGAAGAGGAGGAGGAGGTGGTGGTGGGCTTACGGCGAGGTTGCTGGTGAGGAGAGGTGGGACTCAGGACGGATTGTGTGCAGCGGCGGAAGAAGCCACAGGAGAAGAGAGGACGCGGCGGCGCGTGGGGTTTTGGTTTCTGGTTTGCTTTCATCATCGCTGGAGTGATTGGGAGACTTCAAGTGAAGTGAAAGTGAAGCGTTTCTTTTTAAATAGCAAGAAAATAATTGATTCGCACCAAATTTGTCAGGCGTTACACTTGTATTCTCCCTAAGATTACTACTCGTATTAAATCATAAAATTAAAATCTTAGATTATAATCAAGTGTGTGTGTGTATATATGTAGGGGACAGGTGAATATGGTCCCAAAAAAAATATGACGACGAATTTACGTGAATAGGGTTTAGGGTAATGATTAATCTAATCTATCATACGTATAAAGGCTACATGTTTGTCTTTGTGTTTTTTTGGGTTAAATCTTTATCGGAAGACGACAAAAGGCAGACTGATTTGAGTCTTAAACCCAAGAAAACCTAGTCTGCAATCACAAACATGGAATCTTTCTGTTACGAAAAACGTTTAGAAAGAGGCTTCTATAAAACTTTAAATTCAGAATGTTCAGCGCAAAACTCAAGAATGTGACAAAGGTCAAAGGTCACAAAGCAAGAGTCTGTAAAGTACTCAGTTTCCAAAGCCTAACATCAAGATTTTCGTTAAGCCAATGGTTGTTTTTCTACGAGTGCCAAAAAAGAATTCATAAACATTCTACAACTGTGAAGAACCGATGAGAGGGTTTTAAACCTTTGAAAGATCCAATCACCTCCATTTTTCGCTTAGTTCCTTCTTCTCTGAGAGGGCCCAAGTGATGTAGATGGCTGCAACAAGTGCTACAATCGTGATCAAGAGAAGGGCGTAGCTGAAATCGTCGGTCAGCGAATCGTAGGTCTTTGAAGGAGCAAGCCTTGTGTAGAAGAGATCCACTCCATAGGCAAAGACGTGTGTTGTTGACTCTAGCTTGGCCGGAGCTGTTATTATGCCTCTTAGACCTTCTACTTTAAGGGAGTGTGTGATGTATGACTGAAATATAACAAGTGCATTAGAACGGATACAATCACTAAAACTAGGACTGGGCACAGAAACCAAACCAGGGATTGCCCAGTCCTAACAAAAATATGGAATATGGGTATGAGTGGAACCTGAGGAATGATGGGTAATGAATCTGTGAGAGGGATGATTCCTTCTTCTTTCTCAGCTTGCGACGGGTTAAGTGTCCGGCGTGGATCCACAAATCGTTTATCAAGTGCCAATATCTAATCATTCATTGGAACAGTTTTGACCATACCATCAGTTTTCCAATCCATGGAGGGATCTATATATGATTAAAAAAAAATTGTACAAACCTGATCTCCGATGGTACCAATGAGAAGCTGCTTTGAAGTTATACCCTTTGCTGTTGATGTCACCGCGATGGTTTTCACGGACTGAGCAAAGAAGTATGACTGTGACTTTGTTAACACCTCTGGTCTAGAGTATGAAGAGATTGGTGCTGTTAGATTGTGCTTTCCCAGAACGAGTTTCCAGACATTTTTGTTCTCCTGCAAATCAAATTTATAACGTCTCACAATGCGAACACTCGATCAACTGATAATATGTTTTGGGTACAAAGTCATACCGCCCGAGACTGGTCATAGATCTCGACGACTGTAACCTCGTACTTGTGAGCTCGAAGATTGAAGTAGTGGTAAACAACCCAATTCTCACTAAATACCTGTAAACAATTTTAAAGGTTAAGAAAGTTGCATCGCATCAGTTACAAAAAGAAATAAGATGAAATAGCTTCATAACTTACCGCATGGACCGGCCCTTGACAGCCTTGATGTGACAAACGGTGCAGTATACGCCCTGTGATGGTGTCAACGAGGTATACTACAAGTGCTGACTCCTCTGGTGTAACTGAACCAATCTCACCAGCGCCTTTTGGTGACACGGTGGCCACAAACAGCAAGTTTCTTGATACGTATTTATACAATAGGTCTTGGTCTGTGTTGATTTTGGCTTGTGTATGAACAACCTGTAGATACAATCGTACGCAAGTCATGATTGGTAATGAAACATTTACTGAGCTTCTATTCTAGTGTTGTGGATTAAAAAACTCCAAAAAACGGCTGGCTACTCGAAAAAGGAAACACCACAATCTGTGTATATCTTTCGAGTAAAACACTAACAAGCATTTAAGAAGCATGATAAGAACTGATTTAGAAACCAAGATTTATACCTCATTTGGTTTTCGTGTTAGCGTTGAAATAATTTTCTCTGATTCCGAAGGAAACACAACAGTCCAAAGTTCCCTGGTAGTAAAGCAGTACTTATCTGCAGTCTCACCAGAGCAACTGCTCTTCATTGCGTGTCCTCTGATAATACCATCATCAGCCTCAACAGTGTACCAATATACATTTTGAAACTCGCGTTGAAAGATGCTGAGAGCCTCTGAAGTTTTCGGGTACAAGTGGACATGGCCATCGGTATCAGCTATTAGATGTAAACGTTGTTCTGTTGAGTCGGTAAATGGAAGAGGCATAACTTGCACAACAGAGTGACCAATATCTGATGAGGAAATCTCCTTTCCCGTGTACACATCTACAAATGAAAGTACACCGGGCGCACTTGAATCTGATCCACACCTGCCAACTACAAGAACAGAAGGATTCTCGTCCATGGCGTGATGATGAGGGACCTGCCATTGGTACAAGCTAATGCCATTTGGGCGTTCACAGGCCTCTGATTTGCTCGGAGAGTTTAGCAGCATAGACCAGACAATCCTCCCATCTCCAGTGTGCAGAGCAAAAAGTTTTCCAGGAGTAAGTGCTATGATTAATTTCCGAAAACCATTATGGTCACGGGTCAGTTTGCTCTTCCCAGAACTCTTCATCCTCATTTCTTGAATTGCTGCCACATCCTCTGGGCTTGCTAGCAACAAGCTTCCCTTGAGCTTCAGCATGTGTCCCTTCCAAAAGAAACAGAAAAAAAATTCAATTGATTAGGGTGATAAAACCAGAAGAGTACGTCAAATACACAACTAAGTAACACAACTCCAGGGATATTAAGAAAACCCAACACAGACGTTTAAGAACATTCATACCTTAAGCCAATCAAAGAGAGTATGCTCCACTTTTGCCACTGATACACCATCCTTTTCCACAGGGAGTTCTGCCGTTGTAACATCAGTCACTGAAGCCAGGCCTTCTTCCCTGCTCCAAACAATTGCCCCTTGTTGCAGTAACAAGAGTGAGTGATCTTCCATCACGATAAGCGCCCTAAATCCATTACTCCTGTCTGTCCTGATATAGTTGTTTATGAAAACTTTATGCACACGCCCCCTATGTTGGTCCATTTGAATGCTCTCTCTAAGCAATACAGTATCCAAGTTATCAACAAGTTTCACCATGAGGTGAATCTTGCTCCCTTCATGATGAACTGAGGCAAAGGCCTCCTGATCGTCTGCAACTGGAAGTGAATCACTCATGGCTGTTTCATCAGATAATGAGTCTACCACCTCCAACTTTCCTTCGTCACTAACCCTCACAAATATAGTGCGTTTATTGACTTTTACAGCAAGCATATTGCTAAGGAGAGGGGATAAAATCTCAGCCTTTCCGGAATCCTCAACAAGATCTGAAATATGGGTCTTCTGGAAGCTAATATCTCCATCTAGGAAGCCAATAGTAACCAAAATTGACCTCGTTGAATCAAGAACAACAACTTTATCGCTTGAAACTGATGAAATTTCGCCCGAGAATCCACCAGGGAACACCTTACTTTTTTGTACCACTACCTCTCCACTTTTGGAATCAATCTGATAAACAACAGCCTCAGATGAGTTAAGGAATCCCAGAACATAAATTATACTACTTCCAGGAGGTTGAAGAACCCGCTGAACTTCAAACCTGCAGGAGGCACCATAAAGCACATCAAAAATATTACTAAACGCCAAAAGCATTGTAATATGCATGTCTGCACTTGAAGCAACCTCATTCAAATATAAAGTGAAGGCTGTCATACCCTTCCGCTGTGAAGTCCTTTTTCCAGAGGACCTCACCATCTATAGCAGAAACAGCATGAAGGTACCCACCACCGAAAACAAGAATAGGGTAGTCCTTGTCAACCTTCAAATTTATCTGCAAGACAGCTCTAATTCATAAACAAGCAACCAAGGAAATGATGACACAACCAAAGATTTCAGATAATATAACTCTTAAATGCCCTACAGATCAAAGTAGTTGTTTACTTATAGTAAGAAAAGCATAGCAACAATAGTGCTCCTATAGAAGCAAATAATAAAACTCCTAGGCTTATATTACTAACCGGCACCGATAACAGTGACTTCGAATGCTGTGCGCTATGCAGCGATGTTTCCCACACCATTTGGCCATCAGGAAGGTTCCAGGCTCTTAAAGTACTTCCTTCTGATGAAAGGGTGATAACATCTGAAATAATTTGAAGCCAAGAAAATAGAGATCAAGATGCTGGTACATTATTGTTGCAGGTGAAAGCAAATATAGTATTTGGTACATCCAGATATAGTTGATCCATATGTATTGAAGATAATTCCTACATTTTCCCAAGGAAATATCAACCCCATCGATTGCATCCTTTGTCCCGAGAACATGCCGCCAAACTGCATCAAACCAGAGAAAAAAAAAAGTAAAAAAACAAGGGAAAAAAAACGAGGGAGAGCCGTGACAATCATAGTGGAAGATACTTCAAGATTCAACATGGAATACCAAATATATGAAAATCACTAATCTTACATATATCTCCAAGTCTGAGATCAAGTGAAGCAACAACATTCTCCTCGGTTGACACGATAACACGCTTTCTCCCAGTCTTCTGAGTGTGGAATACTGCGTGCTTCACTTTCCCAATGTAGCGTTGGTGCCTACGCAGCAAAAAAAAAACATTGATTCTCCTCAATGAAACACTTATAAATTCCACGAAATTTTAGTTCCTTCACTCATATTTCCTTAGAAATCAAAGTAGATTTACCCGATCGCGTCTCAAATTCAAGAGTGTTCAAATTTTTTCCCTGAGTCATATTATTACACAATTCTCTAGCTAATGAGATCTAAATTACTAAAAGGCAGCTTATACATTGCGGATTAGATTAATCTGACAGGCGAAAAGCTATAGTTCGGAAACTTACGAAGACTTCAGAGATCAGTAGTAAGCTACGAAACTTGTCAACTATTATTAATCGTAGAGAAACAAATATAGAGACAGAAGAAATCGGATAAAGAAGAGAGAAGTTACCAATCCATGAGCCCAACTTGATCTTCATAAAGAGAGAAAGATACAATCGCAGATGATAAGAAGAGAAGGAGGAGGAGAAAACACCTAATCGCCATAGCCATGGCGATTGCTGACTTATTTTCTAGCACTGCAGATCTGGAGATGAAAGAGAGTTTTGGTCTGGAAGGAAATCGTGGGGGCTTTTAAGAAGCCAAGGTCTTCTCTATTTTTTTTTCTATCGAAGAGCGAATATTTTTTTAATTTTATTTTGTTGGCCTCACAAGTCGAATTTTTCAGTTCATGGGCTTCCCTTTCTAGCCATTTATTTCAACAGAATTTCATTATAAAATCATTTTTGATTGATTAATTTTGAGTAATTTTGGGATCAGATCGATTCTGGTTTGAATTAGATAGTGTATATTCGAGTTTTGATATTAAATTAAGTTTTAATGATTTCCAGTTCAAAACCAATTAAAAAATTATTTCATATTTGTTATATATATATATATATATATTACTTTATGTCTTATTTTATTTTCGATATAGAATTTCTAACAATCACTCCTACTTTTTTTTTTTCGACAGAGTACAATCTCACTCATACAAAAGGTAAACAAACGCTTTTAAATAAAAGTAGAATTGATTTCGTATCCCATGATAACTTTAGTCAGAAAAGAGCATGCATAACCCGAGACATAACGAGTGCATTTAATCAACAAACAGCCCTTAATCCACATCTCTTTAATGCTCGTGTATGAAGACATCTCAAGAACATGCGTCACACCAACATAAGATTTCACCACCTACCCTTAGATCGGGTCGGTCGATATCTACGCTCAGATAATTCAGTCAGACAATTCTATAAAGACTATCGTACTCTTACGGAAAGAAAACATCAAAAAAGAAAGGAACCACCAAAAATATATGTAGCCTTGTGATTTATATAAATGTCGCTTGTGTTGCGACCGACATTCAAATTCCACAATATGCATGTTCTTGACAAAAACATAAAAGAATTGTCAACCAGTTAATTACAAAGCAAATTTATAAAATTTCTCACAGTTGTCGTTATTTAATTTCTGCATCGCTTTTACATTTACCATAAGCTTTGCTACACCAAACAAAATACAGAACATTGAGCAGAGATAAACCCGCCATGAGCCAGTAGTAATAGTCCAAGTGTCCGTCGTCTATATCCTCAGTGATCCAGCTCTGGCAGGTGGCGGCGTCTACGACGGTGACGATCCAGGCGGAGACGAGGCTTGCGGCAGCCATGCCAAGGCCGGAGAGTGTGGTGGCGACGCTTGACATGGAGTTGGGAAGCTCAGAGTAGAAGAACTCGTTCTGTGCTATCGAAATAAGTGCTTCCGAAATGCCTCCCAATATCATGTACGGTAATAGCCACATCGCCGACAACCTCGTACCTCTCTCCTCTCTCTAGTGAATCAACCACACAAACAAACAGTCCAATAATGTTCAATTACAAAGACAATTTCTCCAGATTAACCGATCGGATCATATCTAGAAGACTAAAACCGAACCCGGCCCAAATAATTGATCCGGAAAATCGAACCAAATCCAAATAAAATGGATTTAAACCGAGCCGGAAAAAAAAAAAAGAATCCATCTAGAAACTTAAATTTCTTTGCAACTTAAAAAAAATCTGGGATAATTAGGGGGAAAAAAACCGAGATTTGAATTATTTTTCTTTGTAAAAGCCAAACAAAAAGAGAACCAAAATCCAGATTGAACACTTACGGCTCTTTTTCTTCTAACGTACTCCACGGTCGCGAGAGTGGAGATGCATAGAACCGATATTGCAATACCAGCTCCCATTCTCACCATAACTCTCAATCGAAAGGGCTTTCTTAGAGCCCAAGAAAATAACGGGACGATAACAAGATCGTAAATAACAAGGAAAACCACGAAGGATATGATCATGAAAATGCCGTAACAGCCCGGAGGAATCTCGAAACCCTGAATGAAAGTGCGACGATCCATGGCCTTGGCTTGAAGGACTATGAAGGAGGCTTGGCAAGCTGTGACAAGTGACAAGATAATTCCCGTTGACCAGATGGGCAGGACATTGATGAGAGATTTGAGATCTTCTACTTGTTGCACCCTACATAGCTTCCATGGATTCCGTGAGTTCCCTGTTAGGGTTAGGTCTTGCTCCGGGTTACTTGTGGCGCAAGCTTTGTTCAGATACCTATATTTAGGAGAAAAAAATGGTAGGGTCTCGTTACATAATTTTATATATATATATATATATATAATTACCGCAAACATGCTTCTTCTTTTCTTTTTTTTAACAAATTTTTGTAACATACGTCTCTGTTTAAAAAGAAAAAAAAATTAAAAATAAAATCCAAAGATATTTATATAAATATCCGTATGAACAATTCCGATAATAGTTTTTTTGTTTCACCAATCCTCGGAACCTCTATCCGCTGCGTGAATTTCGCAGTTGCCAAAAAAAACATGTTTAGTACCGAGAATTCTCTAAACTAGAACCACAAGACAATTCGTCACTAGACGACTATTATCAGTAAATTAATTCCAATAATAGTTAATGGAAGTATCAGTATTTTTCTTTTTTCTTTTTTTTTTGGTCAAACGTATCAGTATTTTTCTAAACGTAAAGATTAAATATACCTCAATTTCTTGCTAGGAATTGAAAATAAAGAGCCCGTTTCGTGATGGTACGATACAATATGCTCCTCTGATGACAAGTCAACGTGTCGGTTCCTGAAAGCAGCAACAAGAACCTGGAAAAGTCCAGCAACGAGGCCGGACTCACACTTAAACTTGACATAAAACGGAGAAGCCGCGAAAAACAAAGCGACCGATAGAGCCATGGCAGCGACAGAGACTCCAAAACCGATCTGCCAACCATACGTTGTCTGGACGAAGACGAGCAACGACTGAGAGAGAAAGCAGGCGAGCATGACGGAGAAGTAGTACCAGTTAAAGAGGGTTTCTAGGGCTGACGTGGCGATAAGTGCTGTGTGGCTGGGTTTGAGCTGATCGGCGGCGAAGGCTAAGGAGGAGGACCTGACGCCGCCGGCACCGATGGAGGTGAGGGCAAAAAAGGAATATAGGAGAAGGAGTTGAAGCGGTGTGGTGGTTTGGCACACGTGTGTTGTTTTGTCGCATTCTGGTTGAGTTATTGTTGCAAACCAAAGTAAAAGCATTCCCTAATTTTAGCCATGAGAAAGTGAATAAAATTAATTAATCAATAAAAGTTTCTTACATAGTTACATGTAATTATACTCCTTCATTGAAATACTGTATGCAAGGATTATTAATTAGTACTTAATATGTAAGTGATATATAATTGCATCACTTCTTAAGATAATTGTTTAATGTTATCAATGAAGGACTAGGATAAAGTGTTTGGAGTAAAATAAGATAATTAGATCACAATATCCATTTTTATAAAATACATGTCATTGTACAGTACATACCGTGGCAACTCCTATTGAATCATATATATAAAAAGAAAAGGGGTCTCTCCATGTTGTGCCACCTCACCAATTTAAATCATTGTGGAAGTGCCACATGTCTTCTCAAAATTTTATTAATACAAAACAATAAATATTGTTCAATTATTATTCCAACTTCAAGAGAAACTCGAATCTCTTTACCTTCCTCAAATTAATGTTCACGTNACCTTCCTCAAATTAATGTTCACGTTGTGGTTAACTGAACATTTGTATAACGATCAAGTTATAGTGCAACAATTGGAGAAGAAGGTCAAAAGACTAAATAAGATTAAGAAACGAGTGTAAACTTGAAAGTAGATA